>JAQNDB010000133.1:0-130056 GCA_029204045.2 Tillandsia leiboldiana | reverse complement strand
GGACCACTTGACTAGCAAAGGCGGCAGAAAGGAAAAGCATGGTTTCTCCTAAGTCAAGTTCCCATAAGTAGTGCAGCAGTAAAAGATGGCCTAACTACATGACCATACAAGCATGCAAGTGTCCTCAAGGAAATAAAGGGGGGGTAAAGCATAATAATAGATCCTTTAGGAATAAACAACATGCCGGAATCCCAAAACTAGATCTGTCCACAATTCAGGGTTCATCAACAGAATGATCATGATAACTCCTCAGAGTACAAATCCGCACATAGCTACGAGATCCTGTCCCAAAGCATAAACCAACCACATGAAAGGCTATGTGCTAACATGGCATGTTACATAATCTCATAGGGTAACATTATCCTAGGTAAGCTTACACTAGTCATCACATAGATGTCCAAGTCATGCAAGTCCTCAGTATACCTCATAAATACTATTCTTGCAATCATTATACAAATATCATTATCAAGCTTACCTACTTACCAACATAAACCATGTACCCTAAACATGCATGCATCAGTCATAGAGGGGTGACATCCCCACAAGTGCACTTATATTTGCCATAACATACTCATTGCCTTAAATAGTTACTGATATTAAGCTTACCCACCTGAAGCGCTTAAACCAAGGCAAACCTGAAGTCGGTGAAGTGGGTAGACGCCCACGGTCCAAAATCTGCCAACATAACACCCTCAGTACAAGTCGCGCAAGCCTTGGCTCCAAACGACTGAAAACACCCCTGAGTACAACAATAAGGCTCAACATTACACTTTTATTCCAAAATTAACCAAGTATACACAATCTGGAAATCAGTCCCAAAGTCGTGCTTATTTCACCTGCCGAAAGTGCCCAGAAAAATCCCATAAAAATACCACAGTAATCCTCGCGTCGATACCTTCGAAACGAGTACCTGCACGTCCAATTCCGAGCCCCGTAGGCCGAGTTACAAATTCCACAGTACAGGTGCGCAAAACCACACAGCAACATAACTGTAATTCCATTTACAGATAAGGGGAAGAACATATAACTTCGGGCAAAACTCAGAAAAATCCAATAAAAATACTGTGATATTCCTTGCGCCGAGTAGATGAAAAAAGTGTATAAGCACGTCGTCAAACGATGCCCGGTTGCGGAGATAACGCCGAAATACCAAGCCGCTGTCCAAATCTCCTTCACAGAAATGGGGTCACAGTAAGCTTGAACAAACACCTCGAAAAGCGCGAAATGAGGGAAAGCTGAAAATACCAAGATCGTAGATCTGTCCGTCGCGAATCCAGCGGCGAAGAAATCACTCGAAAAGGTTGTGGGAGTAGGCCGGGGGAGCTCGCGCACCGAAACGCGACGAAGGGGAACCCAAAAGGACGAGCGTCGCGCCGCGCCGTAAAAATAGAAACCTCGATAAGCGTGCCACCAAAAATCCCAAAACTTTGCAGAAGGATGCAGCCAAACTCGGGGATCATCTTTGCTGAAGGTACCCAGGCGAGAGGAGGCTCGGAAATGGCGGAAAAAGGGGGAAGAAGGAGGCTCGGATCGCTTTTATAGGCTGCAGAAACAATTGAAGAAATACCGGATATGTCCCACTTTCCGGGCGCTGGGGATTTTCGGGCGCGCACTGTAGCAGCCCGAAATCCCCGCGCGCGCGCACTGTAGCCGCCCGAATCCACCCTGGGCCTCCACGTCGCCCGCCAAACAGGCGACAGCAACCCCGGCCGCTCCTCGCGCGACGCGTGGCGCCCTCCAGACGCCGACACGTGGCCGCCCCAAGCGCGGGAACCGGCCGTCAACGCGCCCACGTGCGCTCTGCGCCCGCCGCCTGCGCCTCTGCGCGCACGCTTCCCGAGGCGCCCGCAGGTGCGCCGTGGACCGGGTGCACGTGGACCGGGCAACCGGTGTGCGCCACGTGTCCCCCCACCGGTCCACCGTACACCCGCCCTTCCCGTGGACCGCGCCCGCTGCGCCGGCCCAACCGGGAACCGCCACCTGGCCCGCGACCGGTGCACGCCTCCGCGGTGGACCGCGCACCCGCCAGAGCCTGCTCCGCCGCGCTCCGCCGCTGCCGGCCGCCGCGCGCCGCCGCCGCCGGTGCCGGAACAGTACCCTTGCCTCGAAAAACGTGCCGAATCACCCGGACTCCGGAAAAAGCAAGTGAATAGTCCATTTTCATCGTTTTCGCGCGCTGAATCCAAATCCGAAGTCCAATCTGCCAAATTCCAACTCTAAAAATTGCCGAAGGCATCCGGGAAGGTGTTCCTTGATCCAAACTTCGCGCTGGGTCCAATTTTAATATCCATGGCGCGCGAAACCACTTCTGGAGCTCCGACGGAGTCCACCGATCACCCACGTGATCCATTTAACACACTGAGCCCAACAATAATATCCAATTGGGGCACAAATCCCACCAACACGCCACATAGGCCTCCGGGAACTGTAGATGAACCAGTAATCTCGTCGTGGGGATCCAGGTCCTCACATCCTCCCCCACTAAGGAAAGTTTCGTCCTCGAAACTAGCTCAAATCCCCCAAGGGTCCCACATATCACGGGTAGGTATCCATCAATAACGCCTCCAGCTCCCAAAACATCACTCACTCCCCGTGATTACTCCCCAACGACAACAACAACAAGTACGGCATGGCCCGACACGCGATTTTCTCATCTCTCGAGCCAGAAATCGCAACGGGCGTCCCTCGTACTCCAACAATCACAGATCTCAAAAGGGGCAAGTCAATCACGGGCTAGGGATCCAAGGGCAAATCACTCCCGAGCTGAGACGTGAAACAACACAGAGGCTCCATTAAGAGCCGGGGGAAACGGAATAACCACCCGCGCAACACGCACCAAACCACCTCCTGGTGTCAACTCAACCAGGACCTCCCGAAGTATACCCACAGATTCATCCTATGAGGAAAAGGATCCAATAAGCTGGGGTCTTCACTCGGTTACTTCCGATCCAAAATCACCCGAGTGGCCTACCCAACCACGAGCTACCCTCAAAAGGGATCCTCAAGGGACACAATCTCAAGCCACGGTTGGACACTCAACAAGCCAACATAACTCCGACAGACCCACGGGTCGAAAGGATGCCCTGACGGGGACCAAACCGTCAGTGAACGGGAGTGAAAACTGGCTCGAAAGGCGATCATAATGCGGATGCCCAAACTCGCGGTCAAAAATCCCAAACCAGCAACGACAATCCGCGGAAATCCCACTCAAGATGCTGAGTAATCAGAACTGATAGCCAAACCGGCATGGCCTACGCCCAGGTATATCAATCCAAGCTGGAAATAAAGGACGTACAGAAAGGCTCAACTGTGGAATCCAAGCTGCCTGCCATAACACTCATAGGGTTGGACTAATGAAGCGTGGACCGAAGATCCACCCACGGTAACTCTACCGCCACAAAGGGGAGGCATCACTAAATCCCACAATTCCATCTCCCAACACAGGATACACTAGCATTGGCGCTAATATCAGGCACATTATCCATTGGCCATGCTCTCTCGGCACCGCCAAGTCTAGAAGCTCCTCACCTCAAAAATGAAAGTTGGTCTCAGTCAACTTGAATAACATCCATTAGGTCGGGTTCCACCGCCGCCCCTACGGCTCGAACAAAGCGACCCAAGAAGGTGTGCTTCTGCAGCTACAACTTGTACCTCAATAACTTGGCATACCGCTTCATCCACACGGGCATGGTAGCACATCCACAAAGTGCTCCTCGTGCTCCAAGTCACTCTGGGAGTAAATCAAAATATCCTCGGAAAACACCACTCCCAGTCCGTCCAAGTACAACTGGGACATACAATCCCTCAGATCTTGAAGTCCACAGGGCATCCGTCATTCCATTGGGCCTCGCTAACAACTCATAATGCCACCACCGTGTCCAAAACGCCATCTAGGCGAAGTCCTCGGCTGTCTAACTCCAAGTGGGTACTCGCATCATACACCAACTGCCGGAGTATAATTCCATCATAAGGTCCTGGATACCATAAAAGGACCCTCACATTCGTGTATCAATGACGTGGCATCACCACAGTATACCAACGACGTGGCACTAGGTCAAACAGACCCCTCGATCCATCGGACCCTGCAACAGTGCCATCGGGTCTCTCTCAGCTCTACCGGCGATATCCAATGAGGTGCTGTCCAGTGTGGCGCGGTTCCTCGAACCACGTCAAACGCAATCTCTATATCCCTAACCGGCGGCATTACCAACAACTAAGGTGAAATCACACACGGGATCTCGCGGGCAACAGAGATATCCCTGAGTCCCGGTGCCGCCGTAAGCACCTCTCACCCTGTCGCTAAAACCAGAGTGCTCTAACAACCCTAACGAGCCTGCCTCCAATTGCCCGCCTTGCCGAAGATCAAAGTCCTCTCTTGCCGCAGTCGAACATCCTGTGGCATAGTGCCCAACAATCTCAAGCATAAGGTCAAAACACCTAATTGCTATAATTTCCAATAATTCTGCCGGTATCTCGCGGTCTCGGCCGCACTGGACATGATCCAAAAGCCTCCTCCACGTGCATAACAACAACAGGAACCTGTACCTCTAGTGCACGTGGTAACAAATCTGCCTCTAACCCATGTAAGAGTGGAACATGCTCTAACTCCGACTACCGTGGTGAAATCCCAACTGCGACACTCAATCCACTACCGTGGCGCCCTCCCACCGGGCGGCACAGATTCATCCGCTAAAAGCAAGTGGTTGTCGCTCAATCTGCCTGAAAATCAGGGCTATCACTAGGAAGCACGACCTCTGTCTCTGATCACATTGAGGCGACGAACAAGATCCTCCGTAGATAACAAATCCACGCTATCGCTGCGCCACTCAAATAAAAATACTGATGTTGCCTTCGGGGTCCACCCGACCTCTGACATCTCGGGAACTCGTTATCAAGGAAAAATAAATCAGACATGCCCCTGCCGGCAACTCTGTCCTCCATCACCCGGCGCCAAGCGCCAAAATCCAGAACTCACCTCTGGCGGCAGATCCCTATCCAAAGGAACTGCAATGCCACGCTCCATACATAATGCCTGCTCCATCGAGGCGTCTAAATCTACAATGGAGGGACTGAATAACAGAAAGGTGCCCTGGCGCAATCCACTTCCAGTCTCATATATCCTATGCGCCTCGTCCCTCGAATCTGGAGCGCGCAGTTCAACAACTGCATACACCCTCTAGCACAGGGACGCTCTCAATTAATCACTCCATCACCACCAGCCACGACTCTGCCTCCAAAGGCTCCAAACTCAATCTTACGAGTCGGGGTGGTTCCTCTACCAAATACGGCTCAATAGGTCGATCATGTCCCACCGCTCACCAGCTGTCAACCATCCACCCTGCCTCGGTGCCTCGACACTAAACATTGGCACAGAGGGGGCTACTCAGTGCTCCGACAACTGTGTCACCAAGACCAGCTGCTCACTCTGCCGCTGACAAGCCTCAGACAATCCTGTCATCTGGGTCCGGGGTTCTCTGACCTCAATCCAGGTATCCGGCCCAAAACCAACTGCTCAAGCTCAACAGCTATGACAGGATGCACACGGGTCAAAACCCAGCGTCGGGGAGACACCGCTCGCCACGACGAAACAACAAAACAGCACACAACAACACTCGACCCAATCCAGCGAAAGTCTAAAGCATGTCACCCGTTCCACAGCATTATGTTGTCTGCAGCCAACATAATCACTTAGGAGAATAAACATGCCAATCACTCCTCCCGTCCCTCGGGAGAGGTATAAAACTCAATCAGGACTCTCGCTAAAAATCACGACTCTCACAAAGTCAACCAAGGGTCAAACCATAAGCCTAGGGTTTCTAAGTCCACCATGACCTACAACCTAGGCTCTGATACCACTCTAATCTGTCACGCCCCGGGGTCGAAACTGCGACCCGGGCCCGCCAAACAGATCCGCCACCTATGCCAACCTGCATAGGCGAAGCGTCCTACCTGCAAGAAAAGTACTATAACTAAACAGATATCAGAGCTATAAATAAAAATCTGCTGTAACTAAAATCAATCACTGTACAACTGGAAATAAAACAACACAGTCTGCCTCCCAAAATAATAATAATACAATATCCTCAAGTACAAGCTCTAAACCCAACCGGGAGGTAACTCCAATATATACAACAGTGTACAGTCTCTCAATACAAAATATCCTCACTACAATAGTCTCTCAAAAGAGGAAAAAGAAACAACTAATCTACAGATGATCTCCTCTGAAGGGTACCGCTACTCTCCAACGACGGGTAGGGATCTAGCTCGCGACTCCCTCGCCTCGATCAACAACCGCAGAGTCGGCAACACCCGCAAGACTCTGCAAAACAAAGGAGAGGAGAGAAAAAAGGGGGGGGGGGGGGGGGGGAAACCCCCAAAGGGTGTGAGAACTACACCAAAAAGGGAGTTCTCAGTGGGTACCACCGCCAGACCCGACGGTCTGCCCACCAAGTCCTCAAGAGACAAAAACTAACCCAAGTCATAAGACTGAAATAAGTAGGCTGGAGACTCTCGACAGCTACCCTGCCCCTAACTAAAGGCAAAAAGGGGGAGAACCAAACAGTGGTATGCAACCACTAGCACATGAAGTGCACCAACGACCCAATCGAGCTGACTGCCACATCTGGTCCAGTCAAACCTGCGCCCACCTACAACCACCTCCCGCTGACGGGCAGGAATTACGTAGGGCGTCCAGACGGACTAGCTCGCTATCGAGTAGAGGCTCATGCAGGCTATGGTCAAAATCCACGCTCTCTCTCAGAACGGATAGAATCATGATGCTCAACCTCTCACACAGCGGTCAAAGTACTCTCAACGACACGGGACCACCGTCAACCAGACGGCTCTCAATAATACTAGCACTGATCTAAACTCAACTACCAGTCTGCACTCGGTCCCCAGGCACGAGTGTAACACTAAAAGTATTTGACCGAAATAACCCAATCGAATGAACCGGTATACAACCCGGTACTGCCTGCTCTGTCAAACCCCACTGTCCAAATGACCGGAACCCAACACGGTCTGACCGGCACCCAACACGGTCTGACCGGAACCCAACACGGTCTGACCGGAACCCAACACGGTCTGAAGCCTACTCCGGAGCGGCACTCGAGGGGAGCTACCCACACGAGTAAAGCATCTCTGTCATCAATGTCACCAGTATCTCTAAACGGCAGGACTTGATCATCAATCTGATCAAAGTGGGAAAACTCAACCACCAAGGAAAGACCCGACCTCAATCGGATGCACTAAACGATCAGTGGGAAACTCCATCCACTAAAGAAAACTGATACCCAATCAGGTGCATAGAGAAACATCCGGTCAACCGCCCAATATCCGCGGTTGCCGCAAAGCCCCACAACTAAGCCAACCTGTCCCAGACACGAAGTCCTGACTACCCTATCCAGACCCCTGCTCGAACCCGAGCAACACTGACCACTTGACTAGCAAAGGCGGAGAAAGGAAAAGCATGGTTTCTCCTAAGTCAAGTTCCCATAAGTAGTGCAGCAGTAAAAGATGGCCTAACTACATGACCATACAAGCATGCAAGTGTCCTCAAGGAAATAAAGGGGGGTAAAGCATAATAATAGATCCTTTAGGAATAAACAACATGCCGGAATCCCAAAACTAGATCTGTCCACAATTCAGGGTTCATCAACAGAATGATCATGATAACTCCTCAGAGTACAAATCCGCACATAGCTACGAGATCCTGTCCCAAAGCATAAACCAACCACATGAAAGGCTTTGTGCTAACATGGCATGTTACATAATCTCATAGGGTAACATTATCCTAGGTAAGCTTACACTAGTCATCACATAGATGTCCAAGTCATGCAAGTCCTCAGTATACCTCATAAATACTATTCTTGCAATCATTATACAAATATCATTATCAAGCTTACCTACTTACCAACATAAACCATGTACCCTAAACATGCATGCATCAGTCATAGAGGGGTGACATCCCCACAAGTGCACTTATATTTGCCATAACATACTCATTGCCTTAAATAGTTACTGATATTAAGCTTACCCACCTGAAGCGCTTAAACCAAGGCAAACCTGAAGTCGGTGAAGTGGGTAGACGCCCACGGTCCAAAATCTGCCAACATAACACCCTCGGTACAAGTCGCGCAAGCCTTGGCTCCAAACGACTGAAAACACCCCTGAGTACAACAATAAGGCTCAACATTACACTTTTATTCCAAAATTAACCAAGTATACACAATCTGGAAATCAGTCCCAAAGTCGTGCTTATTTCACCTGCCGAAAGTGCCCAGAAAAATCCCATAAAAATACCACAGTAATCCTCGCGTCGATACCTTCGAAACGAGTACCTGCACGTCCAATTCCGAGCCCCGTAGGCCGAGTTACAAATTCCACAGTACAGGTGCGCAAAACCACACAGCAACATAACTGTAATTCCATTTACAGATAAGGGGAAGAACATATACCTTCGGGCAAAACTTAGAAAAATCCAATAAAAATACTGTGATATTCCTTGCGCCGAGTAGATGAAAAAAGTGTATAAGCACGTCGTCAAACGATGCCCGGTTGCGGAGATAACGCCGAAATACCAAGCCGCTGTCCAAATCTCCTTCACAGAAATGGGGTCACAGTAAGCTTGAACAAACACCTCGAAAAGCGCGAAATGAGGGAAAGCTGAAAATACCAAGATCGTAGATCTGTCCGTCGCGAATCCAGCGGCGAAGAAATCACTCGAAAAGGTTGTCGGAGTAGGCCGGGGGAGCTCGCGCACCGAAACGCGACGAAGGGGAACCCAAAAGGACGAGCGTCGCGCCGCGCCGTAAAAATAGAAACCTCGATAAGCGTGCCACCAAAAATCCCAAAACTTTGCAGAAGGATGCAGCCAAACTCGGGGATCATCTTTGCTGAAGGCACCCAGGCGAGAGGAGGCTCGGAAATGGCGGAAAAAGGGGGAAGAAGGAGGCTCGGATCGCTTTTATAGGCTGCAGAAACAATTGAAGAAATACCGGATATGTCCCACTTTCCGGGCGCTGGGGATTTTCGGGCGCGCACTGTAGCAGCCCGAAATCCCCGCGCGCGCGCACTGTAGCCGCCCGAATCCACCCTGGGCCTCCACGTCGCCCGCCAAACAGGCGACAGCAACCCCGGCCGCTCCTCGCGCGACGCGTGGCGCCCTCCAGACGCCGACACGTGGCCGCCCCAAGCGCGGGAACCGGCCGTCAACGCGCCCACGTGCGCTCTGCGCCCGCCGCCTGCGCCTCTGCGCGCACGCTTCCCGAGGCGCCCGCAGGTGCGCCGTGGACCGGGTGCACGTGGACCGGCCAACCGGTGTGCGCCACGTGTCCCCCCACCGGTCCACCGTACACCCGCCCTTCCCGTGGACCGCGCCCGCTGCGCCGGCCCAACCGGGAACCGCCACCTGGCCCGCGACCGGTGCACGCCTCCGCGGTGGACCGCGCACCCGCCAGAGCCTGCTCCGCCGCGCTCCGCCGCTGCCGGCCGCCGCGCGCCGCCGCCGCCGGTGCCGGAACAGTACCCTTGCCTCGAAAAACGTGCCGAATCACCCGGACTCCGGAAAAAGCAAGTGAATAGTCCATTTTCATCGTTTTCGCGCGCTGAATCCAAATCCGAAGTCCAATCTGCCAAATTCCAACTCTAAAAATTGCCGAAGGCATCCGGGAAGGTGTTCCTTGATCCAAACTTCGCGCTGGGTCCAATTTTAATATCCATGACGCGCGAAACCACTTCTGGAGCTCCGACGGAGTCCACCGATCACCCACGTGATCCATTTAACACACTGAGCCCAACAATAATATCCAATTGGGGCACAAATCCCACCAACACGCCACATAGGCCTCCGGGAACTGTAGATGAACCAGTAATCTCGTCGTGGGGATCCAGGTCCTCACATGGTAACTCGGCCTGGGGCAAGTAACCACCTGGTAACTCGGCCAGGGGAAAGTAACCACCTGGTAATTCGGCCAGGGGCATCAACACATCTACGCATCCGGAGCGTGACCCGAGGGGAGCGACCCCAACGAGCTCAAGTATCACATCAGTCTCAACTGTCTCAATAACGGCATATGCAGGCTATGATCCACGATCAAACAGATCGGCAACTCAATGCTCAGAAGTACAACTCAGTCGGAAAAGACTTCTTGACTCAAACAAGAAAAGCCCAAAACCTCACATGATCTATCGGAGAACCCTCAACGACTCAATCTGATAGTGCACAACTCATGGCTAAGTCGGGAAACCTCCACGACTCGATCTGCCAGAACCCCAAACTCTCAAGCTAGGTCGGAGGTCCACCTCAACGACTAAATCGGAAAAACACAATCTAGAGCAATCACCCAATCCCCACAAGGAAGCTCATCTCACATGACACTAGAGCTCAACACACATGCTCTAAAAATCCACTCCCCCCCCCCGCCCCGGCACGAGTGTACAAGTACCCTGAACCTATGCCATACCTTTGGCAACTCATATTTTAAAAACCATCTTTGAAAACCTTGATTTTCCTTAAAATGGGTTTCTCGATTTTTAAAACGGTTCAGGTGCAATTAAGATGCAAACAAAGCATGAAACCTAGTGTCATATAATATCAGGAGTCTACTAAAAATAATCTGGGGTTCCAATAAATTATACAGAATATTCCAGGCAACTATCAGATTAAAAACAGTGAAAAATATCAAGATAACATGATCAACTTGCGTTCAATAGCATTAAAGGGCATTCCAGAAATTTTGGAGAAATTCCAACCCACCTGGAACGCTCTCCGCAGGCAATTGCTGAAGTCGGTGAAGTGCCGGAACCTCGAACTGACGAAACCTCAAAAATCATGCCGTAAATCCCGGAAAAATTCTCGGAAGCTCCAATAAATTCCCTCGAGTCTTCACAAAAATCCGCGCGCAGCCGGCTCATTCCACGGCCAAAATATAGTGCAACAGGCTCAAGTACACCGCCAACAAGGTGCTCACAACATACCACTAGCACAGCACAAAACCTGCTCTCAAACAACACATTCACACTCTCAATTAGGTTCACACAAAATCTACAACACTCACCAAAACACCTTGCACCCACTCAAAGCTCAATTACCAAATTTACATAATCCACTCAGTGCACTGCCAGGCTTCAAATGAACACCTTTACACAGCACACTCCAAAAATCCCCACAGCTTGCAGACAATGCGCGCGCCATGCGCAGTCGGCTCCATTCTAATCGCGCGCACCAAAATTGCTGTAACAACACCAACCACAAAGCATTCTCCTAAACAATTTTATCTCCCCTGCACACAACAAGCAAGAAAGAGGGAAAAACCAAGGTTAGAGGAAACACGGCTAACTCCGATCGCCGGCGCCAAAAAAACAAACCCCCGGCCAACGAAAACGCTGCGCGCGCCGCGCGGAAAAATTCGCGCGCTCGCGCCGCAGGAAGCTTCCTAGCCGCTGCCGCGCTGCGCTGCAGCATGCTGCCGCTGGCGTGCTGCGCCAGGGCCTGCCGCGCGGCAGCCCAGCCCGCTACGCGCACTAGCAGCGCGCGGTGCAGCCGCTGCCCGCAGCGCACGGCTGCCCGCGTGCTGCGCGCCGCGCGCCCGTTGCGCTCCAGTGCGTCGCGCGCCCACAGTGCGCTGCGCGCGCGCAGCAGTCCGCGCCCGCGCGGCCACCCAAAAGTGGACTACCAGTCCACCAAGCAAAGCCAAGCACCCTCACACACTCTCTCTAAAACTGAGCTCACTCTCTCTCTCGAAACACAAAAACTGCTACTAACCTTGATCGCGACTCGGTGCGCGCTCCACACGGCTCCACACGACCTCAAGTAGCAAGTTCTCCACAAAACCTCTCTCCAAAGCTTCTTCTCTTCTTCCTCCTTCTTCTCTTTCCCCCTTGTTTCCCTCATTCTCACTTCCTCTGCTCCATTCTAAAACCTCTGTTTTGAGGCAGGGAGAAGAAGGTGACGTGGCTCTTCTTAATTAGGGGAACCTAATTAGTGGTGGTGGTTGGAGCATTAAAAGCACCAAAACAAATATCTCACATCACCCTTAATTCCAACCTACTCTTTCATTCTCTAATTAATTTTAATTTTTTTCCTTTTTCCCCCACCACACAATCTGAAGCAACAGCTAATAATCCAATTAAATAAAATAAATAAATAAGCCCCTTTTTAGCCAACTCCAAGTCACTTTTTGCCTTCGGGGCCTCCGCACCTGTCCGGAACCTCCCGAACTCCGCTGTAATCTGAAAATACACATGCTCAAAGCTTTCTCTCCTCAAAAAGCTCAACCGTGGAGTCGGTGTGCTCAAACCAAAACCCGGCTCCAAAACTGCCAACTCCAACTCACTTTTTGCCCTCGGGTCTTCCGCGTCAGTCCGGAACTTCCCGAACTCCGCTGTAAACTCAAAGTATACCAGTTCCAAGTATTTTACAAATTTTCTGCACTCCACTGTGGAGTCGATGCTTCTCCGAAACCAGTCCTCCATCGGCGCACAAGGCCCGGAAAGCTCTGAATCAAGCTGGGGCTTCCGCGTTGATCCGAATCAACTCGAACTCATCTGAAGTCACATATGGAACATGCTCGAGGCGTTACTCCGCATCACGCCATCCTGCGAGGTCGGTGCGCTAACCGAAATCCCGATATTCTACACTCTCCCCTCCTTAAAAGGGTTTCGTCCTCGAAACCAGAATAAATTCATAACTTAGGAGGGTGCCTCAATCAAATGGGGATAGGAAACACTCAACTCATCCTCAGGCTCTCAGGTGGACGTTCTCACTCATCATGATGGCTCCACTGAACCTTCACCAAAGGTATAACTCGACTGCAAAATTCTTTTGTCTCACAAGCCAGATTGCATCGGTCGCTCCAGATGGCTCAATTCCTCGTCCAATTCCCAAGAAGTGAAATCCAAAACAGGCCAGGGATCAAATATATATCTTTTAGCCAGATAAATTCTCGCGGACCAACTCCCCGCATATACTTAAATCTACAAATCCCCGCGGATAGAGGCTTCCACATATCAAGATCTCCAAATCCAAACTCTCAGCCTCCAATTGGCATAACCTCTCCGTTGCTCCTTAGCAACTAAAAGCTCAAAACTCCACAATGCACTCTTACCTCCCTTTACAGGAAAAGACATTCAACATCAGGGACATACCCCAAATTTCCAACTCTCAATTCCAAGTTTCCAAAGTGGCACTCACAGATCAACCATCTCATTTCCAAGGTTGCCCTGCTCGCCTAGACAAGGCGTAACCGACCATAAGGTCCTTGCCGGGATAACATTATACCATATCAATCATATAGCTCCAATAACTCTGTCCACCGGCGTTGCCCCAACCAAAAATCCTCCTGAGTACCCAAGTACTTCAGGTTCGAGGGTCTAAGAATACTCAATTCTCTCTCTAACACTGGCAAACGTCTACAACAAAGCTAGTACCCTCTGAAGCCACACTGGCACTACTTACACCAAAAGCTTCGGTTCACAGTTGCAGTCGAAGGCTTAAGCTAATTTCCCAAACGGTATCACTCTTCGTTGGGTCCATAGTCACTCCTGCAGCTGAAATCACAAAGCCTAACCACAAAACCTTCCAAAGTCAAGTGCTCCACAAGCTCTTAGCCACTTCGGGAAAAATCCAAATATCCATGACGGGTCCGGCTGCCAACCCGTCCAAACATAGCTGGAACACTCAATTCCTCAAATCCTAAAGGCGATAGGGCACAGTCAATCCACTCGACCTCGCTAAAAGCTCATTATGCCCTTACAGGTTCCTGTACACCATCTAGGTACAGCCCTCGGCTGTATGGTTCCATAAAGCTACCACTCTCACAAAGGCATCTGCCGAAAAACAATCCCATCCTGTTCGTGCTCAAATCATCAAAGAACCCTCACCGTTGTATACTCACAACGTGGCATCACTGCCGTGCACCAACGGCGTGGCATCACCACCATGTATCCACGGTGTGGCATCATACTCAAGTATCCAACCCTGTAATAGCCGCTGGTTTGGAAGTACTTTGATCTTTTTATTTGGTTTTATTTACACCGTATTTCGTCTGGGGGGTCCGGAGTGTGACTTTTCTCCTCTTGTCTGGGCAGGCCGTCGGGGCTCGCGGGTATTTTTAGGCAATAAAGCTCGCGAAACGGAGAACGGCGGCGCGATCGGATTTTGATTCCGACTCCGGAATCTCCCAGAATAATTTCCGGAAGATTGTTAACGGTTCGGGCGACCAGCACGGATTCCGAGGCAAACCGGATCCAGGTTCGCACCCGAACCCTCTTTTATGTTGATCGGGGGTTTGGGTTTAATTTTTCCCAAACTCAATTCGCCGATCGTTAATTTTGTAATTTCGGGACTTAGGGTTTAAGTCCCCTTGTACCTAAACGGCTAATTAATTGGTGTTTTGGGGATTAGGTCTTGACCCCCCTTCCTTTCCTCTCACCCTAGGCGTACGTTACCCCGAGCGTGGACGAGGAACGATTCCCCAACCCCTTTTCTTCCCATCGATCGGCGTGGAGTACCGCGGCGGAGCGATCGAGGAGAGGGAAGAACACCGCACACCCTCCGGAACCCGGCACGCAAGAACGGGACGATCCCTCCTCTCCCAAACTCCGTCGACGTAACCGAGGTGAGACGTGGTTTTACCGTTCTTGGATTTCTTGCTCTTTTTAATCGGGGGGGGGGGGGGGGGGGGGGGGTGGAAGGGGCACAGGCGACGGATTCTCTGGAATCCGGCGCGCATGCGCAGCCCCCATGCGGGCGGCGCGCCCGTGCGGCCCGCACGGGGCCGGGCGCGCGCGCAGCCCCGCATACGGACGGCGAGCCCGCAAGGGGCCGGGCGCGCGCACACCCGCGCGTGCGGGCGGCGCTTCTGCTCGGCCGCACAGGGCCTGGCGCCGCACGGGTCACGCGAACCGGGGGCCGTCCGTGCCTTTACCCTCGCCCGGGGACGTCGCCGCTGCCGCCGCCGGATCGGCGGGCCGTGCCTCGCGACCGACCGGGAGGGTCTTGCTGTTCGTATTTTTCTTCCGAGTTCCGAGTTACTGACTTCCTTATGGCAGGTTCGCGTAGGTCCGGACGAGCGCACCGAGACGCGGAGGGACCTAGCGTCGACTAGCAACGCGACAACGAAAAGGTGGGTTGTATTTCGGGATTTAGCGTCGGGTTACCGGCGATGGTACCGTGTTTAATATCAGTGTCTAATCGTGCTAACATGATAGCCTTGTGGACTTTATCGCTGAATTTATTTGGTAGTATGGTTACCTTGTTCGGATTGGTACTATGGTTACTTTGCTCAAGGTTGCAGCACGCGCACCCGCGGTTTGGCCACCGCAAAGGATGCACTTTTCAGGAAAAGTGGTCCATGACCCGTGTATACCCACGAGGGGACGCAGTGGGGCCTCTGTAGTTGTGGGGTTTTGATGCGCCGAGGTGTGAGCGGTGCGACCCGTCGGTTTAGTTGTCCGACGTGGTCGGGTATTGCAGGGTTACAGGCGACCCGTCGGTTTAGTTGTCCGACGTGGTCGGGTATTGCAGGGTTACAGGCGACCCGCCGGTTTAGTTGTCCGACGTGGTCGGGTATTGCGGGTTTACAGGTGTTCGTTTTATCTTTTCCCTCTTTGGAGGGGTGGTTGCTCCGGATAGTTTACGGTTGGACGCATTTCTTTACCCTGCTTTATTATTATCATTATTGTTTAGTCGCTGACTTCCCACTTTGCGACAGGGTCCTGCAGGGGGGAGAGTTAGGCGACGGTGAGGCCGTGGCAGGAGTTTCGGGGCCCCTGGAGACCCCGAACAGTACTCTCTCTTTTATTTCGCATTTCATTTATTATTTGTAGACTGTGGTGTGGTTCTCGATACCCTCGTGGGGTCGGTGTGGATGTCGGTATGGTATTTAATAATTTATTTATTTTCCTTTCATCTCTGTGGGCCGCTTTAAGAAAAAAAAAAAAGAGCAAACGAAAGAAAAGATTACGAAAACCATTTTCAAAACATTGGGGATTTATGGACTGCGAAAATGGATTTCAAAACCTAAGTGTCGTGTGGGCACTGTTTTCCAAAACCTCTGAGTTTATGTTGCTTTCGAAACGAGTTTTCAAAATCTGGGTGCCGGGTGGGCGCTGTTTTTAAAATTGTGGATTTATCCTTTCAAACTGATCGGCCGTGAGATTTATTATGCAAGTGTGAATGTATGTATGTCTGAAACTGTTGTGATTGAACGGATATCCGTGTTTGGACATTGTACTAGCCGCGACGCCGTGCATATACAGAGGAGACTCTGTCCGTTTGCAGAGTGATTCTGTATATGCGGCGGATCTGGGCACGCGCCGGGGAAGAAGGTTTTTCGAAAAAAAAATTACGCGCCAAACACATACCTTTTGTGAACCATTTCCGCTAAAATAAACCCCCGGGGCGTGACAGATTAAGATGGTATCAGGGAAAAATCTTGCTTTACAATCACAACAGTTTGTGCCGACGTCCACAGGAATACCTCACTAGGCTACAAATGAATGGAATGGATAGGGTATAGGAGAGTAGAACGCGAGTGATCGAGGGGGGGGAAAGAGTCTAAGTCCTTTTCTCTCGATAGGTGGTTTGTTTATATGATTAGCGGAGTCTAGAGCTGACTTTCGATATGTGTTATGACAGACATGGCCCGTACTAGAGCATCGGCCGAGGATACAGGGGCTGATGCGACGGTGTCGGCGGCCGCAGAGAACCAGCTCCTGCGGCAACAACTGCGAGAGATGGCGGGGCAGCTGGCGACCCTCACGGACCACGTGCGTCAGTTGACGCAACGGCAATCGGAGGCGGCAGTGACGGCCGCCCCGGTTCCTCCGCAGGGCCCAGGAGCGCCGGCGACGGGACCGCAGGTGACGGGGGCCGGGGCGGCAGTGGCCCCTCCACCTACTGCAGCAGCCGAGGTACCGCCAACCCAGGCTACGGTGCCAACGGCAGTACCCGTGACAGCGACGACTGGACCGGCGCCGGGGACCCTCGGCGGGGGTATCCGGGGGGAGAGCGGGGTGACACCTTCCCCCACGGTGGCCGCCACCGCCACGGGGGAGGGGTCAGTTCCGCAGACAGAGCGGGACCGAGTGCGGGCCAACTTGGCCGACTTTAAGAAATACGATCCACCCACGTTCGAAGGGGACACGACCGATCCTTGGGTCGTCGAGAAGTGGGTGGGATCGATGGAAAAATTGTTTGAGGACTTAGTCATGGAGGATAGCGAGCGGGTTCCCCTAGCGGTCCACTTCCTAGAGGGGAACGCCCGCTTATGGTGGAAGACGATGCGCCCTGATCCCCTAAAGGGCATCGTGCTCCCCTCGTGGACGACGTTCAAGCAGGACCTGTTCGGGGCTTTCTTCACCAGTAGTGTCAAAAAGAAACTGGAGGACGACTTGAACCATATCCAGCAGGGGAGCAGGACTGTTATGGAATATCAACGCGAGTTTGTGCGTTTGGTCAACTGCGTCCCATTCGTGGTAAGGGACGAGCCCCACAAGGCGCAACTGTTCGTGGATGGCTTACGAAGCGATATTTTCCAAGTGGTGCAAGCAGCCAATTTGCACACTTTTCAAAAGGTGGTCGACAGGGCCACGGTGGTGGAGCGCGGGTTCGCTGTTACGCGCGCCAGGAGGGAGGGGCCGGTGCACCATGAGGAAAGGAAGCGACAGCAACAGTACTCCGGGGGAGGCTCTTCTAGTGGGGGCCGACCCACCAAGCGATGGAGGCCACCGTCAGGACCTCGGAGCGCACCTACAGGAGGGCCGAGGACGGGGGACAGGCCTTGCGTGATATGTGGGGGAGGGCACCGAGTGGGAGATTGCCCCCAAAGAGGCGACCACTGCTTCCGATGCGGCAAAGAGGGGCACTTCCGCCGCAACTGCCCCTTAGCCTAGGGATCTGCGTCCTCTGCAGCTTCTACGCCCTCGCCACATCTTTCGGGGCGGGGGAAAGCTCCTGTGGGATCGACTTCTAGACCCCCTGCTTCACGGCGAGGGGAGGATAGGCAGCCTCAACCTGGCGGGCGAGTTTACTCGATGACCCGCCAAGAGACGGATCTGCCGGAGGACGCACTAGCAGGTATTACTTCTGTTTCAAATTCCCGTGCTAGGACTCTTTTTGATACCGGAGCAACACACTCTTTCATTTCTCGTGACTTCGTGTTTGTGCATGGTCTTGGGGAGTTACCCCTCCAAAATCGATTGGCGGTCCAAACGGCGGGAGGGGCATTGGAGGCGGACAGCTTTGTGGCCGCCTGCCCGATTAAACTAGGGCGACTGGCTTGCCCTTGGGATTTGGTGGTAATTCCCCTGAAGGAGTACGACGCAGTGTTGGGCATGGACTGGCTCTCGAGGTACCAGGCACTTATTGACTGCGAGAAGCAGCAGGTGCGACTACAGGAACCGGGCTTCCCTGAGCATGTGTATCTGGCGTGCAAGAGCATCTCCTTCCCGGCAGTCATCTCAGCGACACGGGCCAGAAGGTTGGTGGAGGGTGGGTGCGTGGCCTACTTGGCATCGGTGGATCTAGTTACCCGACCCTCGACGATACCTTCAGACATCTCGGTGGTGAGGGACTTTCCCGATGTCTTCCAAACGGAACTGCCCGAGATGCCCCCCGAACGGGAGGTGGTGTTTCCTATCGAACTACTACCGAGCACGCAGCCTATTTCGAAGGCGCCTTACCAGATGGCCTTTGTGGAGTTGAAGGAGCTTAAGGCGCAACTGGAGGACCTCTTGGACAAGGGGTTTATCAGGCCGAGTGTGTCGCCCTGGGGCGCACCGGTACTCTTTGTGCGGAAGAAAGACGGAAGCCTGCGTCTCTGCATCGACTACAGAGGGATAAACAAAGTTACAGTGAAGAATAAGTACCCCCTGCCCAGAATAGACGACCTCTTCGACCAGTTGTGAGGAGCGACTGTGTTCTCAAAGATTGATCTGCAGTCGGGCTACCATCAGCTCCGGGTTCGGAACGAGGACATCCCAAGGACCGCCTTCCGGACCCGGTATGGCCACTACGAGTTCACGGTTATGCCGTTCGGGCTTACGAACGCCCCCGCAATCTTCATGGATATGATGAACCGGATCTTCAGACCCTTCCTAGACCGGTTCGTAGTAGTCTTCATCGACGACATCCTGATCTATTCACCCACCGACGAGGAGCACGAGGACCATTTGCGAGCAATTCTCCAAACCCTCAGGGAGCAGAAGCTGTTCGCTAAGCTCAAGAAGTGTGAATTCTGGCTACGAGAGGTGGGTTTCCTAGGGCACGTGATTTCGGCGAAGGGAATCGCCGTGGACCCCAAGAAGGTGGAATCGGTGGTCGACTGGCAGCCGCCGACGACGGTGACAGAGATCCGCAGTTTCCTAGGCCTGGCAGGATATTACAGACACTTCGTCGAAGGTTTCGCGAAGATTGCTACCCCTCTAAACCGGTTGACCAGAAAGGGGGAGAAGTTTATATGGACAGCTAAATGCCAGGAGAGCTTCGAGGAACTCAAAAGAAGGCTAACCAGGGCACCAATACTTGTACTACCGACACCCGGAGAGGATTATGAAGTGTACTGTGACGCATCAAGGATCGACCTTGGGGGTGTTCTGATGCAGCAGGGGAAAGTAATAGCCTACGCTTCCAGGCAATTGAAAGATTACGAAAAGAACTAACCGATACACAACTTAGAGCTGACCGCAGTGGTCTTCGTTTTAAAATTGTGGAGGCACTACCTCTTTGGAGTCCACTGTAACGTCTTCTCGGACCACCAAAGTCTTAAGTACCTTTTCACCCAAAAGGAATTAAACCTGCGGCAGAGATGGTGGCTAGAGTTACTGAAGGATTACGACCTGACAATTCAATACCACCCCGGGAAGGCAAACGTAGTGGCAGACGCGTTGAGCAAGAAGGGGCAACTAGAAGGGGTGTCTGGAGGCGCGATTACTGAGCAAAGCATCTTGATCGCGGAGTTCGCACGATTGAAGTTGGAGGTGGTACCAGCAGGCACGGTTGCGCAACTCTTAGCCTTGGTAGTCAAGCCGACGCTATTCGAGAAGATTCGGGAAGGACAACAGACCGACTCCCACTTACAGCTCGTGCGAGACAAGATCTCCCCGGAGCAAGAGAGCGATTTTTCAGTGGAAAGCGACGGCACTCTACGGTTCCGCGGGCGGATTTGCGTGCCGGATTCGTCGGAATTGAAGGAGGAAATCCTAGCAGAGGCACACCGCGCCCCTTATGCGGCGCACCCGGGGGGCACGAAGATGTACAGGGACCTCAAGCAGACCTTTTGGTGGCCTAAGCTAAAGGGGGATGTGACACGACATGTGGCTCATTGCCTGATATGTCAACAGATAAAGGCGGAGCACCAACGACCTGCGGGAAAGTTATAGCCCTTACCGGTGCCAGAGTGGAAGTAGGATCAGATCACCATGGATTTCGTCACGGGGTTTCCACGCTCACAGCAGGGGCACGATGCGATTTGGGTCATAGTAGACCGGTTAACCAAGTCAGCACACTTCCTGCCCATTCTTACAACCTGGACCCGAGAGCGGTTAGCTCAGGTTTACATCAGCGAGATCGTGAGACTGCATGGAGTGCCGGCATCGATCACCTCGGATAGAGACACGCGCTTTGTCTCGAAGTTTTGGCAGAGTCTACAGCGGGCCCTGGGGACCAAACTACATTTCAGCACAGCCTTCCACCCCCAGACAGACAGACAGTCGAAGCGAGTGATACAGACCCTCGAGGACCTGCTTCGCGCCTGCGTACTTGACTGGGGGGTCAGTTGGTCACGCTACCTACCCCTCATGGAATTCACCTACAACAACAGCTACCAGGCCAGCATCCAGATGGCGCCCTACGAAGCCTTATATGGGAGACGCTGCCGATCCCCGATATGTTGGGACGACTTGGGAGAACGGAAATTTTTGGGGCCTGACTTGGTGGAAGAAACTGAAGAGAAGGTGCGCCTCATCAAACAGCGCCTACTGACCGCCCAGAGTCGACAGAAGAGCTACGCAGAACAGCGGCGCCGCGACTTGGAATTCCAAGTGGGAGAACAAGTGCTTTTGCGGGTCTCGCCATCCAGAGGAATCAAGCGTTTCGGGCTGAAGGGCAAGGTGAGCCCACGGTTTGTGGGACCGTTCGAGATCTTGGAGCGCATCGGCCCGGTGGCGTACCGCCTTGCCCTACCACCAAACCTTGACCGAGTCCATAATGTTTTTCATATGTCCATGCTCCGGAAATACCTTCCCAACCCATCACATATTCTGGACGTCTCTACTCTCGAACTTAAGGAGGACCTGAGTTTCGAGGAAACCCCAGTGAGAATCCTGGCAAGGGAAAACAAATCGCTGCGAAACCGAACCATTCCCTACGTGAAGGTGCTCTGGAGCAACCAGGAGGAGCGGGAAGCGACGTGGGAACTGGAGTCAAAAATGAGGGAGTGCTACCCCAACCTTTTCGCTGCAACCCAGGCTTGAGTTTCGAGGACGAAACTCGTTTTTAAGAGGTGAGTGGTGTAATAGCCGCTGGTTTGGAAGTACTTTGATCTTTTTATTTGGTTTTATTTACACCGTATTTCGTCTGGGGGGTCCGGAGTGTGACTTTTCTCCTCTTGTCTGGGCAGGCCGTCGGGGCTCGCGGGTATTTTTAGGCAATAAAGCTCGCGAAACGGAGAACGGCGGCGCGATCGGATTTTGATTCCGACTCCGGAATCTCCCAGAATAATTTCCGAAAGATTGTTAACGGTTCGGGCGACCAGCACGGATTCCGAGGCAAACCGGATCCAGGTTCGCACCCGAACCCTCTTTTCTGTAGATCGGGGGTTTGGGTTTAATTTTTCCCAAACTCAATTCGCCGATCGTTAATTTTGTAATTTCGGGACTTAGGGTTTAAGTCCCCTTGTACCTAAACGGCTAATTAATTGGTGTTTTGGGGATTAGGTCTCGACCCCCCTTCCTTTCCTCTCACCCTAGGCGTACGTTACCCCGAGCGCGGACGAGGAACGGTTCCCCAACACCTTTTCTTCCCATCGATTGGCGTGGAGTACCGCGGCGGAGCGATCGAGGAGAGGGAAGAACACCGCACACCCTCCGGAACCCGGCACGCAAGAACGGGACGATCCCTCCTCTCCCAAACTCCGTCGGCGTAACCGAGGTGAGACGAGGTTTTACCGTTCTTGGATTTCTTGCTCTTTGCAATCGGGGGGGGGGGGGGGGGGGGGGGGAAGGGGCACAGGCGACGGATTCTTCGGAATCCGGCACGCGTGCGCAGCCCCCATGCGGGCGGCGCGCCCGTGCGGCCCGCACGGGGCCGGGCGCGCGCGCAGCCCCGCATGCGGACTGCGAGCCCGCACGGGGCCGGTAGCGCGCACACCCGCGCGTACGGGCGGCGCTTCTGCTCGGCCGCACAGCGCCGGGCGCCGCACGGGTCACGCGAACCGGGGGCCGTCCGTGCCTTTACCCTCTCCCGGGGACATCGCCGCTGCCCCCGCCAGATCGGCGGGCCGTGCCTCGCGACCGACCGGGAGGGTCTTGCTGTTCGTATTTTTCTTCCGAGTTCCGAGTTACTGGCTTCCTTACGGCAGGTTCGCGTAGGTCCGGACGAGCGCACCGAGACGCGGAGGGACCTAGCGTCGACTAGCAACGCGACAACGAAAAGGTGGGTTCTATATCAGGATTTAGCGTCGGGTTACCGGCGATGGTACCTTGTTTAATATCAGTTTCTAATCGTGCTAACATGATAGCCTTGTGGACTTTATCGCTAAATTTATTTGGTAGTATGGTTACCTTGTTCGGATTGGTACTATGGTTACTTTGCTCAAGGTTGCAGCACGCGCACCCGCGGTTTGGCCACCGCAAAGGGTGCGCTTTTCCGAAAAAGTGGTCCATGACCCGTGTATACCCACGAGGGGACGCAGTGGGGCCTCTGTAGTTGTGGGGTTTTGATGCGCTGAGGTGTGAGCGGTGCGATCCGCCGGTTTAGTTGTCCGACGTGGTCGGGTATTGCAGGGTTACAGGCCACCCGTCGGTTTAGTTGTCCAACGTGGTCGGGTATTGCAGGGTTACAGGCGACCCGTCGGTTTAGTTGTCCGACGTGGTCGGGTATTGCGGGTTTACAGGTGTTCGTGTTATCTTTTCCCTCTTGGGAGGGGTGGTTGCTCCAGATAGTTTACGGTTGGACGCATTTCTTTACCCTGCTTTATTATTATCATTATTGTTTAGTCGTTGACTTCCCACTTTGCGACAGGGTCCTGCAGGGGGGAGAGTTAGGCCACGGTGAGGCCGCGGCAGGAGTTTCGGGGCCCCTGGAGACCCCGAACAGTACTCTCTCTTTTATTTCGCATTTCATTTATTATTTGTAGACTGTGGTGTGGTTCTCGATACCCTCGTGGGGTCGGTGTGGATGTCGGCATGGTATTTAATAATTTATTTATTTTCCTTTCATCTCTGTGGGCCGCTTTAAGAAAAAAAAAATGAGCAAACGAAAGAAAAGATTGCGAAAACCGTTTTCAAAACCTTGGGAATTTATGGACTGCGAAAATGGATTTCAAAACCTAAGTGTCGTGTGGGCACTGTTTTCCAAAACCTCTGAGTTTATGTTGCTTTCGAAACGAGTTTTCAAAATCTGGGTGCCGGGTGGGCGCCGTTTTTAAAATTGTGGATTTATCCTTTCAAACTGATCGGCCGTGAGATTTATTATGCAAGTGTGAATGTATGTATGTCTGAAACTGTTGTGATTGAACCGATATCCATGTTTGGACATTGTACTAGCCGCGACGCCGTGCATATACAGAGGAGACTCTGTCCGTTTGCAGAGCGATTCTGTATATGCGGCGGATCTGGGCACGCGCCGGGGAAGAAGGTTTTTCGAAAAAAAATTTACGCGCCAAACACATACCTTTTGTGAACCGTTTCTGCTAAAATAAACCCCCGGGGCGTGTCGTATTCACACCACGTGGTACTGGGTCACACAGACCTCTCGATCCTTCAAATCCTGTAGCTGTACTATCAGCTTCCACTCTCTGTCTCGCAGGTAATGCTCCAATTGGTGCTACTATAGTCGGCGCAGCTTCTAGAACCACGTCAATCACTATCTCAATCTCACTAAACGGCGGCTTCAAAAACAGATCAGGTAGACTTTCACCCGGGATCACACGGGCGATAAAGATCTTCCTTAGTCCCGGTGCCGCCGTAAGCACCACCTCTACGGTCGCTCGCGAAGCGATACGGTCACGACTCAAACTTATCGTGCTCTAGTTTTCTCTATAAGCGCATTCCTCCTGACCAGGTCCACGGAGGGTCACTGTCCTCTCTCGACAAACCAAGATAGCACAACACTGGGGGAAACCAAGCCCTGGCTAACATCATATCCATATCTTGGAGCTAACGTAGGACTAAGATCTCAAGGAATCAAATCCAATGTCATACCCGCACCGGGCAGGACTGGCAACACTCATCCATGTGCTTCACGTGATCTACAATCTGATCCTGACGTGCACCGCCATCAGTCCTAACACTGGCCCACACGAAGATACCCCTGCTCTGCCGAAACACGCACATGTGGGGTTGGCAACAATATGCTCCAAATCCAATGACCATAAAGATATCCATTAGATGCTGGGGGCCATTGCCCTATCTGCCTCAACTGTCAGGAACCTCCTGGTCTCTGTCTCCTCTGAGACCCATGACCCTGAGACTGGAATCATGGCAACCCCGATCCACTCAACTATCCCAAATCCGACGATGCTGGACGCCTCTCTCTAGAGCTAGTCCCTCGTTCTTCGTTCCCTCGGACATGATCACAGATCCTTGGCCAATCCATCGAGCATGCACAAGGTGATAGATATCTCGAAGCAGTCCCCTCTCAAACATGATCAATCTCCTGGGCCTCATCCTGGGCGATGTAGGGTACTCTGCTCAACAATCATAGAAACTCGCTCCAAATCCTCAACCACTCTCGTGGTGGTCCAACAAAATGAACTCGATGCCACCAACACTCGGCGTCCCTAACCAAAGGTGCGCAACCAAGAGCACCTGATGCTTCACCTGGATCAACAAGTCCTCAAACAACTTTTCCCAAACAGCAATCTAGTTCTCGGCCTCCCAAGGCTCCAACTCTGCCCCAAATCTACAGGGGATGGAACTAGCGGATGAACAACAACCAATCAGCAACTCTCGCTGCCCCTGGACTACCCACAGTGCGAACTGGGTCGAAGTCGACGATGCCGCGGCTGGAGGTACTACTGGCGATACCTCAGTCGATGCTCTCTGCTCAAACATGCGCATCTCGCGCTTCATGACCTCAACCTGGCGCCGCATCGCCTCAACAACAGAGCTACATGGGCCCGCAACTCTCATACCTCTCTCTGCTCTGTCCATTCAGCCTCCCGCTGATCAGGCTCCTTATCAAAGGTCAAACACACCCTCGCCGCTGCACGGCGTCTCAGAGGCAACAAGGACAACTGCCACAAACCAACTAACAAAACCACAAACACTCTCGACCCAATCAAGCGAAAGTCTAATACATGTCAACCTTTCTAAAGCATTATGTTGTCTGCAGCCAACATAATCACTTTAGAGAATAAACATGTCAAATCACTCGCCCCAATGCCTCGGGGGAGGTACAAACTCAATCAGGACTCTCGCTAAAGTCACGTCTCTCACGACAGTCATCCTACTGTCCGACCAATAGCCTAGGGTCTCTAAGTCCTCAATGACCTATATTCCTAGGCTCTGATACCACCTAAATCTGTCACACCCTGGGGTCGAAACTACGACCCGGGCTCGCCAACAGATCCGCCATCTATACGGAAACAGCCGCACAGACGAAGCGTCTACCCTGCAAGTCAGATCTATACCTAAAAAATATGTATCAGAGCTGAAACTAAAACCAAATGCTATAGAATGAAACTGAACATCTGGAATAGTAAAATCTCCACTAGCACACAAATCCACAAGGTATAAAGTCTCACAGGAATAAAAACAAATACTATCCTCACAAGTCTCTCAGAATGTGTCACGCCCCGGGGGTTTATTTTACCGGAAACGATTCACAAAAAGGTATGTGTTTGGTGCGTAAAATTTTTTTTTTTGAAAAACCTTCTTCCCCGGCGCGTGCCCAGATCCGCCACATATACAGAATCACTCTGCAAACAGACAGAGTCTCCCCTGTATATGCACGGCGTCGCGGCTCGTACAAAGCCCAAAAACGGATATCCATTCAATCACAACAGTTCAGACATACACCCATTCACAATTGCAGAATAAAATGCACGGCCGATCAGTTTGAAAGGATAAATCCACAATTGTTGAAATGGCGCCCACCCGGCACCCATATTTTGAAAACCCGTTTCGAAAGCAACATAAGCTCAGAGGTTTTGGAAAACAGTGCCCACACGACACTTAGGTTTTGAAATCCATTTTCGCTGTCCATAAATCCACCAGGTTTTGAAAACGGTGCCCACACGACACCCAAGTTTTGAAAACAGTTTTCGCAATATTTTCCTTTGTTTGCTCTTTTTTTTTTTCTTAAAGCGGCCAATAGAGATGTAAGGAAAATAAATAATTCATTATTCACCATGCCGACATCCACATCGACCCCACGAGGGTATCGAGAACCACACCACAATCTACAAATCGTAAATGGAATGTGAAAGAAACAGAGAAAGTACTGTTCGGGGTCTCCAGGGACCCGGAAACTCCTGTCGCGGCCTCACCGTCGCCTAACTCTCCCCCCTGTAGGACCCTGTCGCAAAGTGGGAAGTCAGCAACTAAACAAAAATGATAATAATAAAGCAGGGTAAAGAAATACGTCCAACCGTAGACTATCCGGAGCAACCACCCTCCCAAGAGGGAAAAGTAATACGAACACCTGTAAACCTGCAATGCCCGACCACGTCGGACAACTAAACCGACGGGTCGCCTGTAACCCTGCAATACCCGACCACGTCGGACAACTAAACCGACGGGTCGCTTGTAACCCTGCAATACCCGACCACGCCGGACAACTAAACCGACGGGTCGCACCGCTCGCACCTCGGCGCATCCAAACCCCACAACTACAGGGGCCCCACTATGTCCACGTGGGTATACACGGGTCATAGACCACTTTTCCGGAAAAGCGCACCCTTTGCGGTGGCCAAACCGCGGGTGCCCGTGCTGCAGCCTCGAGCAAAGTAACCAATAGTACCACATATCCGAGCATCGTAACCATAGTACCGCATATCCGAGCATAGTAACCATAATACCACCATCCGAGCAAAGTAACCATAATACCACATATTAGCGCGATTAATTACTTATTTCAAACAAGGTACAATTGTCGGAAACCCGACGCTAAATCCCAAAGCAAAAACCCACCTATCACGTGTAGTGATCAACTCTCGACTCCCCCGCGTCCCGGCGCGCTCCCCGAAACTACAAAGGAATCCCCGGAAAGAGAATCAGTACCCACCAAACGCCGTCAATGAAAAACAATTACACTATCCGGTTCCCGTCCCGGAACGGGGCCCTTGGTTCCGACGGGGGCGACGTCGGTGACCGTGGCGGAGGTGACCCCGCGCCGTCGCTGTCCGCGCGTGCGCATGGGCCCGTGCGGTGTCAGACCCGCACGGCGCCCGGCCCGCACGCGCGGGCTGCCTCGCTCGGCGCCAAGCCCCGCGCGGCGCCCCCGCATGCGGGCGGCCCCGCGCGGCGCCCAGCGCGCGCGGGTGCACTGCCGGCATGCGCGGGCTGCCCCGCGCGGCGCCCCCGCATGCGGGCGGCCCCGCGCGGCGCCCAGCCCGCGCGGGTGCACTGCCCGCATGCGCGGGCGGCCCCGCGCGGCGCCCGGCCCCGCGCGGCGCCCCCGCATGCGGGCGGCCCCGCGCGGCGCCCAGCCCGCGCGGGTGCACTGCCCGCATGCGCGGGCTGCCCCGCGCGGCGCCCATCCTGCGCGGGGGAGCTGCCCGCAGGCCCGGGCGGCCCCGCGCGGCATCAAGCCCGCGCGGGTGCCCTACCAGCGGGTGGCTCGCCCCTCCCCGGCCTCTTACGGCATCGGGTGCCCCACCTCCGAAAACTCCAAGAACTCCCTCCCCTTGCTCGAAACGAGAAACGAAAAGGGGAAACGAAAACACGGCTCACCTCAGTTTCGTTGGCTAGGGTTGAACGAGGGGGATCGTCCCGTTCTTGCGTGCCCGGTTTCGAAGGGTGTGCGGTCGTTCCTCCCTCTCCTCGGTCGCGCAGCTTCGGTTCTCCACGCCGATCGATGGGAAGAAGGTAGCGTTGGGGGAAGGCGGCTCCTCGTCCGCGCTCGGGTATTGTATGCCTAGGGTGCGGGAAGTGGGAAATAGCCAAACCCTAACCCCAAACCACAAGTTAAACCGAGCGGTCGAAAAGAACAGTGGGAATTAACCCAAACCTCAAACAGAAAGACTAGGGCGATCGGTCACGGACCAGGGTCCGGTCTGCCTCGAAGACCGTGTAAGTCGTCTAAACTGCTAGCAACCTTCCGGAATTTATTTTGGGAGATTCCGGAGTCGGAATCCAACACCGATCGCGTCGCCGTTCTCCGTTTCGCGAGCTTTATTGTCTAAAAATACCCGCGAGCCCCGACGGTCTGCCCAGAAACAAAGAAATATTAGCCACCCTCCGGACCCCTTAAGCGAACCGCGGTGCAAAATAAAGCTAACGAAGAGAACCAAAGTATTTTAAAACCAGCGGCTACTACACCACTCACCTCTTAAAACGAGTTTCGTCCCCGAAACTCAATCCTGGGTTGCGGTGAAAAGATCGGGGTAGCACTCCTGTCACGCCCCGGGGTCGAACTGCGACCCGGGCTCGCCAACAGATCCGCCGTCTGTACGGAAACTGCCGTGCAGACGAAGCGTCTAACCTGCAAAGAGATATATAGCTATAGAAGTATCAGAGCTGAAAAGAAGCTATACTGAACAACTGGATCACTAAGTGGTAACAAGTCCAAGTACACCAGTCCACTATCTCTCAAAAACATAAGTACAATATCACTATCTGGTACAAAAGTGGAAACCAAAAAGTACAGGTGACTCTATCACTGACTCCACAGACTCAGGTAGGAACTAGTCGGCCACGCCCTTACCTCGGTCTGAAGACTCCGCACGAGCCGAGCCTGGAACGGTCGCCTCAGGAACGCCTGTCATCACAGTGGGTGTGAGATCTACTGCAACAGGCAGATCTCAGTGGGTACCGACGCCAAAACCCGCGGTATGCCCACTAAGTCTGCTGGAGACAAAAACAGATAGATAGACAGATAGATAGATAGTGTATGAATGCTGGAAATGAATCTACCACTATATGTCTCGATGCAATGCTCGAAGGAAACAACATCTAAGAACGTACACTACAACCACCCGCTCACGTCACCCAATCCCAATGACTGCCACATAGGGTCCAGTCAAGACTACGCCCGTCGACTAGGAACGCACCTGCCCACTACCACACATCCCCGTGAGGACGGGATTTACGTGGGGCGTCCTGTCGGACCATCTCAATCTCACTAAAGTAACCACCTGGTAACTCGGCCAGGGCATGTACCCACTTGGTAACTCGGCCAGGGGTATGTACCCACCTGGTAACTCGGCCAGGGGTATGTGCCCACCTGGTAACTCGGCCAGGGGCATGTATCCATCTGGTAACTCGGCCAGAGGTATGTACCCACCTGGTAACTCGGCCAGGGGTAGGTATCCATCTGGTAACTCGGCCAGCGGTATGTATCCACCTGGTAACTCGGCCAGGGGCATGTACCCACCTGGTTGTCACGCCCCGGGGGTTTGTTTTAGCGGAAACGGCATTTTTTTTTTTTTTTGAAAGGTCTCTTTCTTCCCCGGTGCGTGCCCAGACCCGCCGCACATACAGGATCTCTCTGCAAACGGACAGAGTCTCCCCTGTACGTGCACGGCGTGTGGTTGAATACATCTCCCAAGCAAACATAACCATTCAATCACAACATTCAATTTCATACAACCAGTATTCTAAACATTTAAGCGCATGGCCACTTCAACTTGAAAGGATAAATCCACGGTTTTTAAAGAGTGCCCACCCGGCACTTAAGTTTTGAAAACGAGTTTCGAAATCAGCATAAACCCCAGGGTTTTGAAAACGGTGCCCACACGACACTTAGATTTTGAAAACGGTTTTCGCAATCTTTTCTTTGTTTTTGTTTCGCTTTTCAAATGGCCAGTAGGAAATAAAGGAGAAGGTAGTGCATAAACAGAAAATCAAATACCGACATCTACGTCGACCCCACGAGGGTATCGGGAACCTCACACATGCCCACAATATAAATGAAAAACCGAAAAGAAAAGGAAAGTATAAAGTTCAGGGTCTCCAACGATCCCGCTGTGTCCGCCCCGTCCTCACCGCCACCTACCTCTCCCCTCGCCTGGGCCCTGTCACGAAGTGGGAAGTCAGTGACTAATAAACGCCGTGCAAGGGAAAATAATAAAAACAAACCGTGGCGACAACCGGAGCAACCACCCTTTTGGGAAGGGGGGGAAAAAGTAACCTGTACATCTGCATCCTGTAATACCCGGCCGCGTCGGTCCACTACCGACGGCCCCATACCGTACCTGCAACACCGCGACCGCGCCGGACAACTAAACCGGCGGGCCGCTCCGCTCGCACCTAGGCGCCTCAACCCCACAACTAATAAGGGGCCCCCACTACGTCACCTCGTGGGTAAACACGGGTTCTACGACCTCTTTTCCGGAAAAGCGCACCCTCTGCGGTGGCCAAACCGCGGGTGCGCGTGTGGCAACCTCGAGCCCAGTAACCGTAACCACCATCATGTCAGTATCACAATAAGAATAATAAGAGTAATGAGATAAATGAGGTAAATGAGGTAAGGTGCATAATCGAAAACAAGGTAATACCGCGCGCACACGAAGGTGGCCCGCTGACATATAAGGGTTGAAAAAGAAGAACACCGTCGGCGATCGACGCTAGTCATTATAGCGAACCCACTAACATGCATAAGCTTTCACCCGTCATTACGTAACCCCAGTACACTTAGAATAGACCCCGTCCAATAAGATAGAATTTAGAGGCTAGGAATAAAGTAAAAACAACCCACCTGTCGCCAGTAGAAAAACCGCGCTCGGCTCCCCGCGTCCCGGCGCGCTCCCCGAAGCTGCAAGACGGGATCCCCGGGCGGGGAGGTCAAGAACCTTTAAGCGCGAAGTAAGGAAAAGCCCCAACACCGGCCGGCCCCCGACGGCAGCGACCGGACCCCCCACGCGCCGCCGTGCTGTCCGCGCGGCGCCTCGCATGTGCGGGCTGCCCCGCGGCCACCCCGCATGCGGGCGCCCCGCCCGGCACCCCCGCATGCGCGGCCTGCACCGCGCGGTGCCCCCGCATGCGCGGGCTGCCCCGCGCGGCACCCCCGCATGCGCGGGCCGCACCGCGCGGTGCCCCCGCATGCGCGTGCCCCGCACGGCGCCCCCCCCCGCATGCGCGGGTGGCGCCGCGCGGTGCCCCCGCATGCGCGGGCTGCCCCGCGCGGCACCCCCGCACGCGCGGGTTGCCCCGCGCGGCGCCCCGCACGCGGGTGCCCCGCACGGCGCCCCCCCCGCATGCGCGGGTTGCGCCGCGCGGTGCCCCCGCATGCGCGGGCTGCCCCGCGCGGCGCCCCGCACGCGGGTGCCCCGCACGGCGCCCCCGCATGCGCGGGCTGCACCGCGCGGTGCCCCCGTATGCGCGGGCTGCCCCGCGCGGCGCCTTGCATGCGGTTACCCCGCACGGCGCCCCCGTGCGGCGGCACGCCCCTCTCCTTCCCTCTCCGACGAAGATCAAGAAAAGAAAACGAAAACACGGCTCACCTTGTCTTGGTCGGTACCGGGCGAAGGAGAGGGATCGTCCTCTTCGCGTTCGTCGGATCTTTGCGGGGAGGCGATCGATCTCTTCTCTTCCGCGCCGGCCGATGGAAAGGACGAGGGTTTTTGGGGACCGCTCCTCGTCCACGCTCGGATGATATACGCCAAGGAGGGGGAGGCGAGGTTTAGGAAACCTAATTCCCAAGGCCGACTACTTAGACGTTTTGGGCGTAGTGGATTTTGGACCCCAAAATTAATTTTAACCCCCTCGGGTGAAAGGAAAACAAAAAGGGGTGGTCGAAACCCATACCTCAAACTGGTCGACTAAACTCGATCTGATTGCGGACCAGGGTTCGGTCCGCCCCCGGTAATGGTGTAAGTCACCTGGGTTACGGTACCAGCTTCCGGAATTTATTCTGGGAGAACCGGGGGTCGGAATCCAAAACCGATCGCGCCGCCGGTCTCCGTTTCGCGAGCTTTATTAACCAAAAATACCCGCGAGCCCCGACCGTCTGCCCAGAAAAATAAGGAAAAATTACCCTCGAACCCCTATTGTCAACCAGACGGTTCAATAAAAATCGATGGAAAGCCCCGAAAGGTAAAAATAAATCCGCGGTTATCACACCACTCACCTCAAAAAAACGAGTTTCGTCCTCGAAACTCAGACCCGGGTGGTGGTGAACAGGTTCGGGTAGTTCTCCCTCATTTTAGTCTCCAGCTCCCATGTTGCTTCTCGCTCCTCGTGGTTGCTCCAGAGCACCTTCACGTAGGGGATGGCTCGATTCCGCAGTGATTTTGTTTCCCTTGCCAGAATCTTCACTGGGGTTTCTTCGAAGCTCAGGTCCTCCTTAAGTTCGAGTGCAGAGGTGTCCAGGACATGTGATGGGTCGGGAAGATATTTCCGAAGCATTGATACGTGGAACACATCGTGGACTCGGTCGAGGTTTGGTGGTAGGGCGAGGCGGTAAGCTACTGGGCCGATGCGCTCTAGAATCTCAAATGGCCCCACAAACCGTGGGCTCAGCTTGCCCCTTAGCCCGAAACGCCTGATTCCTCTGGATGGCGAGACCCGCAAAAACACATGTTCCCCCACTTGAAACTCCAAGTCCCGGCGCCTCTGGTCTGCGTAACTCTTCTGTCGACTCTGGGCGGTCAGCAAGCGCTGTCTGATAAGGCGCACTTTCTCTTCCGTTTCTTCCACTAAGTCGGGTCCCAAAAGTTTCCGCTCTCCCAAGTCGTCCCAGCAGATCGGGGATCGGCAGCGCCTTCCATACAGTGCTTCGTAGGGCGCCATCCGAATGCTGGCCTGGTAGCTGTTGTTGTAGGCAAATTCCACGAGAGGTAGGTAGCGTGACCATCCGATTCCCCAATCAAGCACACAGGCGCGGAGCAGGTCTTCTAGGGTTTGTATCGTGCGCTCTGACTGTCCGTCCGTCTGAGGGTGGAAGGCGGTGCTGAAATGTAGTCTGGTCCCCATGGCCTGCTGGAGGCTTTGCCAAAACTTCGAGACAAAGCGCGTGTCCCTGTCCGAGGTGATCGATGCCGGTACCCCATGTAGTCTCACGATCTCGCTGATGTAGACTTGAGCCAGCCGTTCGCGGGTCCAAGTGGTGTGAATTGGTAGGAAGTGTGCTGACTTGGTTAACCGGTCAACTACAACCCAGATCGCGTCGTGGCCCTGTTGTGAACGTGGGAATCCAGTAACAAAATCCATGGTGATCTGGTCCCATTTCCACTCTGGTACCGGTAAGGGCTGTAGCTTCCCTGCTGGGCGCTGGTGTTCGGCCTTTATCTGTTGGCATACTAGGCAGTGGGCTACGTATCGCGTCACGTCTTCTTTTAACTTAGGCCACCAGAACGTCTGTTTGAGATCCCTGTACATCTTCGTGCCCCCCGGGTGGGCCGCATAAGGGGCTCGGTGTGCCTCCGCTAGGATTTCATCCTTCAACTCTGGTAAATCCGGCACACAGACCCGCCCGCGGAAACATAGGGTGTCGTCGTCTTTCACCGCAAAGTCAAACTCTTGCCCCTGGGGAATCTTGTCTCGTATACGCTGTAGGTGCAGATCGGTCTGCTGTCCCTCCTGGATCTTCTCGTAAAGCGTCGGCTTGACCACCAAGGCTAGGAGTTGCAGAACTGTGCCTGCTGGCACTACCTCCAACCGCATTCGCGCGAACTCCGCGACCAGGTGGTCCTGCTTCGTCAGCGCGCTCTCCGACGCCCCGTCCCGATGCCCTTTTCTGCTCAGTGCGTCTGCCACCACATTTGCCTTCCCGGGGTGATATTGGATCGTCACGTCGTAATCCTTCAGCAACTCGAGCCACCGTCTCTGCCGCAAGTTTAACTCTTTTTGGGTAAAGATGTATTTAAGACTTTGATGATCTGAGAAAACGTTGCAGTGGACTCCGAAGAGGTAATGCCTCCACAGTTTCAACACGAAGACCACGGCGGCCAATTCCAGGTCGTGTATCGGATAGTTCCTTTCGTAGTCCTTTAGCTGCCTGGACGCGTAGGCGATCACCTTCCCCTGTTGCATCAGAACACCTCCAAGACCGATTCTTGACGCGTCGCAGTACACTTCATAATCCTCCCCGGGCGTCGGCAGCACTAGTATTGGTGCCTTAGTTAATCTCTTCTTGAGTTCCTCAAAACTCTCCTGGCACTTGGCCGTCCATATGAACTTCTCGCCTTTTCTGGTCAATCGGTTTAAAGGGGCAGCGATCTTTGCGAAGCCCTCAACGAAACGCCGGTAGTATCCTGCCAGCCCTAGAAAACTTCGCACTTCTGTCACCGACGTCGGCGGCTGCCAGTCTACCACTGCTTCTACCTTTTTGGGGTCCACAGCGATCCCCTGTGCCGAGATCACATGCCCTAGGAAGCCGACTTCCCGCAGCCAGAATTCACACTTCTTGAGTTTCGCGAACAACTTCTGCTCTCTGAGGGTTTGCAGGATCGTCCGTAGATGGTCCTCGTGCTCCTCGTCGGTAGTGGAGTAAATCAGGATGTCGTCGATAAAGACTACCACGAACCGATCCAAGAAGGGTCTGAAGATCCGGTTCATCATGTCCATGAAAACAGCGGGGGCGTTCGTAAGTCCGAATGGCATCACCGTGAACTCATAGTGGCCGTATCGAGTCCGGAAGGCGGTCTTGGGGATATCTTCATTCCGAACTCGGAGTTGATGGTAGCCCGACTGTAGGTCAATTTTGGAGAAGACCGTCGCTCCCCGTAACTGATCGAAGAGGTCGTCGATTCTGGGTAGGGGGTACTTATTCTTCACCGTGACTTTGTTTATCCCTCTGTAGTCGATGCAGAGCCGCAGGCTTCCATCTTTCTTCCGTACAAAGAGTACCGGTGCGCCCCAGGGTGACACACTCGGTCGGATGAACCCTTTGTCCAAGAGATCTTCCAGTTGTGCCTTAAGCTCCTTCAGCTCCGCGAAGGCCATTCGGTAAGGGGCCTTCGTAATAGGATGCGTGCCTGGTAGTAGCTCAATAGGGAACTCCACCTCCCTCTCCGGAGGCATCCCCGGCAACTCCGCGGGGAATACGTCAGGATAGTCCCTCACCACTGGGATATCTGCAAGTGTCGTCGAAGGTCGAATAGCCAAGTCCACCGATGCTAGATAGGCCACGCACCCCCCCTCAACCAGTCTTCTGGCCCGTGCCGCTGAGATAACCGCCGGGAAGGAGATGCTCTTGCCCATTATGTACACATGTTCGGGGAAACCCGGTTCTTGTAGCCGCAATTGTCGCTTGTCGCAATCAATGAGAGCCTGGTACCTTGTGAGCCAGTCCATGCCCAACACCACGTCGTACTCCTTCAAAGGGATCACCGCCAAGTCCCAAGGGCAGGCCAACCGTCCCAACATAATCGGGCAGGCGGCCACAAAACTGGTCGCCTCCAGAGTCCCTCCCGCCGTTTGTACCGTCAAGGAGGCTTGGAGGGGTGTCTCCTCGAGGTTATGCGTGAAAACGAATTCACGAGAAATGAACGAGTGCGTTGCTCCGGTATCGAAAAGAGTTCTAGCACGGGAATTCAAAACGGAAGTAGTACCTGCAAGAGCGTCCTCCGGTGGATCAGTCCCTTGGCGGGTCATTGAGAAAACCCTCCCGCCTGGTTGTGGTTGCCGGTCCTCCTCACGCCGTGGTGCGGGGGGTCTGGAAGCCGACGCCATAGGAGCTTTTCCCCGCCCTGAGTGCTGTGGCCTGGGCGCAGGTGCTCCCATGGGCGCCGATCCCCCGCCTAAGGGGCAGTTGCGGCGGAAGTGCCCCCGTTTGCCGCACCTGAAACAATGGTCGTCTCTTTGGGGGCACTCTCCCGTCAGGTGTCCTCCCCCGCATATGATACAAGGCCTATTCCACGGCCTCGGCCCTCCTGTTGGCGCGCCCCGGGGCCCTGTCGGCGGTCTCCATCTTTTGGGGGGTCGGCTCCCGCTGGAAGAACCCTCCCCCCAGCCTTGCTGGTGTCGCTTCTGATCCCTTAGCCGCGCCGCGTTCTCCCTTCTGGCACGGGTCACAGCGAAACCCCGCTCCACCGTGGTGGCCTTGTCGACCACTCCCTGAAAGGTATGCAGGCCAGCCGCGTTCACCACCTCGAAGATGTCGCTTCGCAGGCCATCGACGAAGAGTTGTGCCTTGTGAGCCTCGTCCCGTGCGACGAACGGGACGCAATTTACTAGTCGGACGAATTCCCGTTGATATTCCATGACCGTCCGGTCCCCTTGTTGAATGTGGTTTAGGTCATCCTCCAACTTTTTTTTTGACGCTGCTGGTGAAGAAGGCCTCGAACAGCTCCTTCTTGAAAGTTGTCCAGGACGGAAGAGCGGTACCCTTAGCAGGATCGGGGCGTATCGTCTTCCACCACAAGCGGGCATTCCCTTCCAAGCAATGGACGGCTAGGGGAACCCGCTCATGATCCTCCATAAGTAAGTCTTCAAAGAGTTTCTCCATTGACCCCACCCAGTTCTCCACGACCCACGGATCTGTCGTGTCCCCTTCGAACGTGGGCGGGTCGTGCTTCTTAAAGTCCTTCAAGTTGGCCCGCACTCGATCCCGTTCGGTCATCACAACCCCCCCTCCACTCGTGGCGGCGGCAGCCGCGATAGGGGTAGGCGTGACCACCGTTTCCTCCAGAATAACCCGGCTAGTTGTCCCTGGCGCCGGCCCCGTAGTCGCCGCTGGTGGTGGCGCTGTCGGCGGTGCCGCGGCCGGTGTTGTCGGCCCCGGCGGAGGGGCCGGGGCGGCCGTCACAGGTGCGGCCTGCTGCTGCGTCATCTGGCGTACGTGATCGGTGAGGGTAGCCAATTGCCCCGCCATTTCCCGCAATTGTTGCCGCAGGAGTTGGTTCTCCGCGGCCGTCGACGTTGTCGCATCCGCCTCGGCGTCCCCCGCCGATGACCTTGTACGGGCCATATCTCTCACTCACAAGAAGATCAAAATTAGACAGTAACTACAACCAGTGTACCCTTTTATGCGAGGAAAGATTCAAACTCCCGCCCCCCGTTCACTCACGTTCTAAAATCCTATGCCCCACCCAGTTCATTTATTCGTAGGTATGTGAGGCATTCCCACGGATGTCGGCACGAGCTGTTGTGATTGAATGTGTGTCTCTGATACCATCTTAATCTGTCACGCCCCGGGGGTTTGTTTTAGCGGAAACGGCATTTTTTTTTTTTTTTTGAAAGGTCTCTTTCTTCCCCGGTGCGTGCCCAGACCCGCCGCACATACAGGATCTCTCTGCAAACGGACAGAGTCTCCCCTGTACGTGCACGGCGTGTGGTTGAATACATCTCCCAAGCAAACATAACCATTCAATCACAACATTCAATTTCATACAACCAGTATTCTAAACATTTAAGCGCATGGCCACTTCAACTTGAAAGGATAAATCCACGGTTTTTAAAGAGTGCCCACCCGGCACTTAAGTTTTGAAAACGAGTTTCGAAATCAGCATAAACCCCAGGGTTTTGAAAACGGTGCCCACACGACACTTAGATTTTGAAAACGGTTTTCGCAATCTTTTCTTTGTTTTTGTTTCGCTTTTCAAATGGCCAGTAGGAAATAAAGGAGAAGGTAGTGCATAAACAGAAAATCAAATACCGACATCTACGTCGACCCCACGAGGGTATCGGGAACCTCACACATGCCCACAATATAAATGAAAAACCGAAAAGAAAAGGAAAGTATAAAGTTCAGGGTCTCCAACGATCCCGCTGTGTCCGCCCCGTCCTCACCGCCACCTACCTCTCCCCTCGCCTGGGCCCTGTCACGAAGTGGGAAGTCAGTGACTAATAAACGCCGTGCAAGGGAAAATAATAAAAACAAACCGTGGCGACAACCGGAGCAACCACCCTTTTGGGAAGGGGGGGAAAAAGTAACCTGTACATCTGCATCCTGTAATACCCGGCCGCGTCGGTCCACTACCGACGGCCCCATACCGTACCTGCAACACCGCGACCGCGCCGGACAACTAAACCGGCGGGCCGCTCCGCTCGCACCTAGGCGCCTCAACCCCACAACTAATAAGGGGCCCCCACTACGTCACCTCGTGGGTAAACACGGGTTCTACGACCTCTTTTCCGGAAAAGCGCACCCTCTGCGGTGGCCAAACCGCGGGTGCGCGTGTGGCAACCTCGAGCCCAGTAACCGTAACCACCATCATGTCAGTATCACAATAAGAATAATAAGAGTAATGAGATAAATGAGGTAAATGAGGTAAGGTGCATAATCGAAAACAAGGTAATACCGCGCGCACACGAAGGTGGCCCGCTGACATATAAGGGTTGAAAAAGAAGAACACCGTCGGCGATCGACGCTAGTCATTATAGCGAACCCACTAACATGCATAAGCTTTCACCCGTCATTACGTAACCCCAGTACACTTAGAATAGACCCCGTCCAATAAGATAGAATTTAGAGGCTAGGAATAAAGTAAAAACAACCCACCTGTCGCCAGTAGAAAAACCGCGCTCGGCTCCCCGCGTCCCGGCGCGCTCCCCGAAGCTGCAAGACGGGATCCCCGGGCGGGGAGGTCAAGAACCTTTAAGCGCGAAGTAAGGAAAAGCCCCAACACCGGCCGGCCCCCGACGGCAGCGACCGGACCCCCCACGCGCCGCCGTGCTGTCCGCGCGGCGCCTCGCATGTGCGGGCTGCCCCGCGGCCACCCCGCATGCGGGCGCCCCGCCCGGCACCCCCGCATGCGCGGCCTGCACCGCGCGGTGCCCCCGCATGCGCGGGCTGCCCCGCGCGGCACCCCCGCATGCGCGGGCCGCACCGCGCGGTGCCCCCGCATGCGCGTGCCCCGCACGGCGCCCCCCCCCGCATGCGCGGGTGGCGCCGCGCGGTGCCCCCGCATGCGCGGGCTGCCCCGCGCGGCACCCCCGCACGCGCGGGTTGCCCCGCGCGGCGCCCCGCACGCGGGTGCCCCGCACGGCGCCCCCCCCGCATGCGCGGGTTGCGCCGCGCGGTGCCCCCGCATGCGCGGGCTGCCCCGCGCGGCGCCCCGCACGCGGGTGCCCCGCACGGCGCCCCCGCATGCGCGGGCTGCACCGCGCGGTGCCCCCGTATGCGCGGGCTGCCCCGCGCGGCGCCTTGCATGCGGTTACCCCGCACGGCGCCCCCGTGCGGCGGCACGCCCCTCTCCTTCCCTCTCCGACGAAGATCAAGAAAAGAAAACGAAAACACGGCTCACCTTGTCTTGGTCGGTACCGGGCGAAGGAGAGGGATCGTCCTCTTCGCGTTCGTCGGATCTTTGCGGGGAGGCGATCGATCTCTTCTCTTCCGCGCCGGCCGATGGAAAGGACGAGGGTTTTTGGGGACCGCTCCTCGTCCACGCTCGGATGATATACGCCAAGGAGGGGGAGGCGAGGTTTAGGAAACCTAATTCCCAAGGCCGACTACTTAGACGTTTTGGGCGTAGTGGATTTTGGACCCCAAAATTAATTTTAACCCCCTCGGGTGAAAGGAAAACAAAAAGGGGTGGTCGAAACCCATACCTCAAACTGGTCGACTAAACTCGATCTGATTGCGGACCAGGGTTCGGTCCGCCCCCGGTAATGGTGTAAGTCACCTGGGTTACGGTACCAGCTTCCGGAATTTATTCTGGGAGAACCGGGGGTCGGAATCCAAAACCGATCGCGCCGCCGGTCTCCGTTTCGCGAGCTTTATTAACCAAAAATACCCGCGAGCCCCGACCGTCTGCCCAGAAAAATAAGGAAAAATTACCCTCGAACCCCTATTGTCAACCAGACGGTTCAATAAAAATCGATGGAAAGCCCCGAAAGGTAAAAATAAATCCGCGGTTATCACACTGGTAACTTGGCCAGGGGTACGTATCCATCTGGTAGCTCGGCTAGAGGTATGTGCCCACCTGGTAACTCGGCCAGGGGTATGGATCCATCTGGTAACTCAGCCAGAGGTATGTGCCCACCTGGTAACTCGGCCAGGGGCATGTACCCACCTGGTAACTCGGCCAGGGGTATGAACACATCTACGCGTCCGGAGCGTGACCCGAGGGGAGCGACCCCCAACGAGTATCAATCATGTCTCATCTGTCTCAGCAAGCGGCATATGCAGGCCATAGTCCACGATCAACCAGATCGGAAAGCTCGAATGCTCAAAACACTACTCACACACGTATCTAAGTCAGAAAACAAGCCTCGACTCAATCCGATAATGCACAACTCATGGCTAAGTCGGGAACCCTCCACCTACCAGAACCCCAAACCCTCAAGCTAAGTCGGAGATCCACCTCAACAACTAAACCGGACAACACAAATGTAGTAATCTAGAAAATTAAAGACTTTATAATTACCTTTGGAATTTATAAAATTGGTAATTTTGGCAAAAATGGGAATTTTTAGTACAATAGTGGCCCTAAAATACCGACTTTTGATCGGGGCCTGATCTCGAAAATCCGAGATCACCATTGCGATCGTCTCGACGAAACATTAAAAGTTCATATTCACTTGTCGACGATCCAACGGTCGGATTTTCCGCAAAACAGCGAAGAAGAAACGGGTCCCACAACTTAAGTTGTGAATAGTAACCTCTATTTTAAATGGCCCTTCGATCGTCATCGGCCGTTTCACTGTCTGGAACCCTGACATAGGGGTATGAGTAGTCGATCCTAGCTAATTTCAATGTTATGAGCACAATGGCACTGACGGTTTTCGCGTTTGGCGATCCGGGTGCATCGAAGTGCGTGCGTCGGTTTGCGACCTACAGAACAAGATGGCCCGAGATTTTATACGGGCGCCAAACTAAACAAACACATACGCTACTTGACAGGTCTCGACGAGCCGGACGTCGTGGCGAAGTCTGTTTCGCAATTCGCTCAGCGGATTTTCTCGAATTGCGTGAAAAGTGTCGAAAAATCTATATTTTTTCTATAAAACCTATATATTTTATGTACCAAAATTTATGAGGCTTATAAGCTAAGGTGCTGGGTGCATTTGTTACCTACAGATGGGACCATAGAGTTTAGGGATAAGAGTGTAGGGGGTTCTTTGGAAATTTGTAAAATAATGCATTAAATCCTTTTGGCTCTTGGGCTTCCTCGTGGGGGGTTACACGAGGAAGGCTCTTAGGATTTCTAACTCCCAAGAGTAAATCCTCATAAGGCCTTAGTGCTGGAGGCCGAGGGACACAAACCCATTGAGACCAAACTCGAGAGAGAGAGAGAGAAAGAAGAAGTTGGACCAAAACTCTTCCAAGGTTGGAGTTGAGTGCTCTGTGGATTCCCCTGTGTTTGTGGAGTAATCTGGGAGTTGGCCGAGGTTGCGCGAGGAAGAAGAAGAAGGAAACCGGCTTCTTCCATCTTCTACAACTCCGGCCAAGGTGAGTCTCTTAAACCATGGTTTGATTTAGCCCGAGACCCATAGCAGTAGTCTAGTTAGGTTCTTGTGATGTTCCATGCACAGCCCGAGCTCCTCATGCACGGCCGGTTGCCGGTGGGAGCAATATCTCGCCGGAAACCTAGAGTAGCTCCGCCGCGGCCGTTCTCTTCAACCAATTGGCCAAAATGAGCCAAAGTTGGTAGGCATGGACTGTATGGGATGAGGATCAACTCCACCAAATTTGGTGGAGTATGATCGAGCGGATCAATGGCAGATTTGTGCCCTAGACACTTCGGCCGAGCTTTGTGCTCCGGCGCCGGCGAGCCCCTCCGCCGCCGGCCACATGCCCAGAAATGCTCTTGGGACCGAGGGGAGTCCATCCATGCCATTGCATGCAACCCATGCAGCCCAAATGGGGACCGGCCATGAATGGCCCGAGCTTGAAGCCATTAATGGCGGCCGGCCATCCGGCGACCTCCGACGGTGGGGTCAAGTCCAGACCTTCCTAAAAGCTTGCTAGGAAGCTTGTGGTGCTGTTCCTTGCACCTTAAAATCAACTGTCGCAAAGTTGCCATTGTTGAAGAAGAAGCTCAAACCGAGCTTGCCCCAGCCGCGCCGCCGCCGTGCCCTGTCACCGGGCACGGGTCAAGGTGAGTTTGTTGTGTGTTTTAGCATCCAATTGGGCAAGTGGTTTGGTCCCAGAGCCCCCGGTTAAATGGTCACAAAATTCGAGGTTTAAAGTCATCTTCAACCTCGGATTTTCCGGCAACCGAGGCTATGGGAGGTTGGCCAAGATATTGAGAAAAGTTCCTGCAGTCTTTAGAAGCATTTCCCTCCATCTTGGGAAGCCCCAGGTGCAATGGTTGCTGAGAACAAAGCTGGGCATTGGTTATGTGTGTGTTGTGTAATTGGTGCACACCACCTGTTTGTGGAAATGCCACAATGAAGAAAGGTTGGGATTTAGGTCTCGAGTTAAATATGAAAGATGTCCCAAAATGTCCCCTGAGCTTGATGCTCACTCCAGATCAAGTTGGATCTGTGTGGACTGATGTTTGGAGCATTGTGTGAGTTGATTGAGAGCAAGGTGTTGGATCTGAGAGATCCAGTGAACCTGGGTTGCAAATAGGGCAAGCCCAGTGGTTTATGAAGTATTTTAAACTTGTAGTAAAAGCAGAATTTTAATTGGCACCTTAAAACTAAAGATGTGGTGTTGTGTAAGAAACTCTAAATATTTTATTTTAATAAATAGTCTAAAAGTGAATTTTGACCTGGTTTTTGAATTCAAAAGACCTATGTTGATTTATCTAGTCAATTGCCAGTGTGCGAGTTGCACGTTTTACGAGACAAAAAGGCTACTTTCCAATCCGGACATGATCTTGGAAATCCGAGTTGACCGTTGCGATCGTCTCGTCGAACTGAGCGAGATTTATATTCAGCACTTTTCGATCTGACGGTCGGATCTTCCAGAATTCAGCGAAGAAGCGGGCGAAATTACCGCGACCAATATAGCAGTGGTCTGCGCAGGGGTCACTTAAGTGAGTTACTGTATATGAACAGTAACCCTGATTTTCGGGACCCTGACGAATACAACGTTGACTAATTCACTGTTCGGAACCCAAACATAGTGATTCAGGTAGTCGTTTTGATCCGTTTCGATGTTCGGAACGCAATGGCGCAGTCGAAAATTCTGTTTGACGACTCTGGAATCTCGAAAAGCGCGAAAACTGTATTTTGGCACAGTTATTATGGACCGAGATCTTATTCGGGCAGTTTCGCGAAAATCAGAGATCGCTACCTGATGGGTCTCGTCGAGCCGGACGTCATGGCGCAGTCCTTTTTCCGTTTCGGCGACCGGTTCGCCTCGAAAAACGTGAAATGCGATGAAAATACAACATTTTGCGCAATAGACCCTAAGTTGCTTGCCTCGTTTTGCGTGCCATGCATTGGTGAGGGACCTTGATGTGATTCAAAGCTACAGAGAGGACCAAAACCTAAAATGTCAGGAGAAGAGGACTAAACTGCATTTTGTACATACCTTATATATATAGGTATAGCTAGGGCTAGGGTTTTCGCAAAACCTCGTAGCCCTCAGCCCCTCAGCCGCACTCTCAACAAACCTCCACTCCTCGGCCGTGCTTCCCGGAGTTCCCCCGCACCGGCCGCCGCCCCAGGTCGCCGGAGAAGAAGGTACCAATAAACCTTGCTCTCGGTTGTTGGAAAGAAGGATGTTGAGAGGGACCTCAAAGTGACCAAGCTCTTCCCGGAGGTGTCCCCTGTGCAGCCGCAACCAAGCTGCGGTGGACCCAGCCCCAGCCGCCGCCGAGCGCCGCCGCGGGGCCACTCCCCAAACTTCCAAATTCCCGGCGAAGGTGAGTACATGGAAGTTTTGATTTAAGTCTGGCTTTTGGGCATGGTCACTGTGTTTCTGACGTCACGGGGATCTTCCGGTTGCAGCCCGGGCCGCTGCCGCCGTCCCGATCGCCGGCGGGAGCGCTGTCGCCGGAATTTTTGCCTTCCTGGCCGATCCCGTGCGCCGCCGTGATCCGCCCGTCCAACAAAAGATCGGCACCGTTGAACTTTGGCCACTTGACAACTACAACACCTCCACGAGGTCTGAGCGCGATCGGAGCAAGATCCAGGCCAACCGAGCGTGCCCTAGTTTTGAACCTTCTTCAACCTTGGCCGGGCTAGGTCGTCCGGCGCCGGCGCTGGCCCCCACCGCCGGCCATCGCCACCAGAGAACTACTGGACCCGAGAGGGACCTTTTGGTCCAAGTCGCACCGGCCCGGAGCTCGCCGGCCGGAAACCGCCATTAACGGCCACCAAAGCTTCAACCGAGCTTCTCCACCGTGCCTTGCCGGCGCTCCCCGTCGCCGGGAAAGGGTCCAGGTAAGCATGTATGACCTGTAGGAGTCCTCCCAAGGTGTTGCATGCGGAGTTTAACGTCGGGGTTTTGACTGTAGGAATTGCACCCGCATTTCATCTAACTCCGGTCTCCGGCGATCCCCGGCGGGCTGGGATTCGACCACCACTACAGGTAAGACCTAGATGCCTCCTACATGAACTCCATCATTTTGGTTTAGGCCTGGTACACTCCCCTTTTGCTCGGTTCAAACCTTGCATCCGAGTTTTGTTTTTGGGTTGGCCTCCGGCCGCCGCCGCCTCTGGCCGCCGGGGTTCGACCCCACATGGACGAATATTCTTCTGGGACTTGTTGTGACATGGTGCTCCACTTTGCGGTAGGTCTGAACCAGGTTTGCTCCAAGGCACCCAAACCGAGCTCCTTGAGGATTAGGGTGTTGCTCCGGCCACTATTCCGGCCAAGCTCAGGCTAGCCTCAGGTGAGCCCCATGATCCTTATCAGTTATTTAACACCATGCTCCAGTTAATTCACAGATTGATCATATATAATTTAAGTTTGGGCTTAGTTGCTATTTGGACCTTAGAACATTATGGGCCAACTTTGTATCGGGCTTGGTCTCAGCCCAATACCTGTAAGCACGGCCTGGGTCTCGCCGAAATGAACACGCTGAAACTTACGGCGTCAATTTTGGACTCCCGGATTTTGAGAACAAGTCGAAACAGTCAACTAACTTAATGTATTTAGGCAAATGAAAAGTTATTATGGACCAAAATGTAAAATGAACATGCTAGCTCTCTTTAAACAGTGTTTTTACACTAACTGAACATTTTGTGAGGGTCCCGTGGACTCTCGTTGATCGGAAATCGGATTTGTATTCAATAAATCGACGACATTGCTCCTTACTAGCATCGCATTACTGTTGTGTCATCGGGATGGGTTTGTGTGAGCCTATTACTGATTCTAGCCCTTGTTCAGGGCCCAGTTGTTCAGCGCCAGCCTCCCGACAGTCTAGCGGGAGTTCGGGATCGGCCTACATTCAGGTGGGTTGTTTTTACTTTATTCCTAGCCTCTAAATTCTATCCTATTGGACGGGGTCTATTCTAAGTGTACTGGGGTTACATAATGACGGGTGATAGCTTATGCATGTTAGTGGGTTCGCTATAATGACTAGCGTCGATTGCCGACGGTGTTCTTCTTTTTCAACCCTTATATGTCAGCGGGCCGCCTTCGAGTGCGCGCAGTATTACCTTGTTTACGATTATGCACTTTACCTCATTTACCTCATTACTCTTATTATTCTTATTGTGATACTGACATGATGGTGGTTACGGTTACTGGGCTCGAGGTTGCCACACGCGCACCCGCGGTTTGGCCACCGCAGAGGGTGCGCTTTTCCGGAAAAGAGGTCGTAGAACCCGTGTTACCCACGAGGTGTCGTAGTGGGGGCCCCTTATTAGTTGTGGGGTTGAGGCGCCTAGGTGCGAGCGGAGCGACCCGCCGGTTTAGTTGTCCGGCGCGGTCGCGGTGTTGCAGGTACGGTATGGGGCCGTCGGTAATGGACCGACGCGGCCGGGTATTACAGGATGCAGGGGTACAGGTTGCTTTTCCTCCTTGGGAGGGTGGTAGCTCCAGTTGTCTTCACGGTTTGTTTTACTATATTCTCATGCTTTACTATTTCTGCGTCACTGACATCCCACTTCGTGACAGGGTCCAGACGGGGAGAGGGGTAGGCGGTGGTGAGGACGGGACAGGAGCAGCTGGGTCGCTGGGGACCCTGGACTGTATCTATTCTTTTATTCTCGCTTTTCATTACTCTGTAGTCATGTGAGTGATTCGCGATACCCTCGTGGGGTCGGCATGGATGTCGGTACGGGCTACATTTAGTGCCCCTAGTGGAATATCTTTCCCTTTTCTTTCTATCGGCCATTTGAAAATCAAGAAGGCAGAAGCCAAGGGAAAAAATTGCGAAAACCGTTTTTAAAATCTAAGTGTCGTGTGGGCACTGGTTTCAAAACCCTGTGGATTTATCCTTTCCAAATTGATCGGCCATACGTTCTTCTTTTATTAGTTTAGAATACTGGTTGCTTGTGAACAACTGTGGTGATTGATTGGTTGTGTATGTTGGAACATGTACTGAACGCTACGCCGTGCACGTACAGGGGAGACTCTGTCCGGTTGCAGAGTGACCCTGTACGTGTGGCGGGTCTGGGCACGCGCCGGGGAAGAGGGGTTCTCTTTTAAACAAAAAAAATTTACGCGTCAAATTTTCGGCTTTTATGAATCGTTTCCGCCAAAACAAACCCCCGGGGCGTGACATGTTGTCAAGCTCTAGATTGAGTGTTTTGGTCCAGGGTCTGTTCTGGGCTGTTTGCGAAGTCGCGACAGTGAGCTCTTGACTAATTTCGGGTCACTGGACGCGATGCTCGCATTAAAAATTGATTTTGATAAGCCGGAGAAACAAAAATTCAATAAGGCTATGTTAGTAAGGTATTTTATGGCCCGAAGTTTTCCTCGGGTTCCGTGCTGCCGCAAATGGGTGAGCACGGTGTTCAGCAAGATAAATGTCACCCGCTGGAAGTGACGGTTCGTAAAAATGAGCTTCCAGTTGAAAGAACGAGCGAAAACAGTGCTCAAATGACACTATTATTTAAATAATTAGAGGTTTTAAGTTGATCTGGAGAAGATCTGGGTTTAAGTTGGGATTAGTGAGATTGAGTTTGTTTCCCTGATCAGTATGTTTGATTCAGGTCTATTCGGTTTGCATCTGGTTTTCGAGCAATCTGTGGATACAGTCAGTCGCCTGCAAATTGTCAGGTGGGTTTATCTTCGGTCCGGGCTTTATCATTTCGGCCCTCTGGGGTATAGTATTGGTTGGACCCCTGTTCTTGTAGCCTAGTTGATAATTGAGCCTGTCTTCCTTTTGATCAGTTCTGGTTTTGCTATAAACATGTTTTTAGTCAACCCATGTTTTGTCTCCAAGCATCGCAGAGTCGCCGGAGTCTGTTCTTGTTTGATAGGACGAAGGCATAGCTCTTCGAGGTTAGCACACAAAACATGTTTTCAAATTGTTTTCCTAAAAAGATTTTTAGTTCTGCATGATTGATTCTGAGTTGCTTCCAGATATTATGACTTATTTCTGGGCATTTGCCATGCCTGATTGGTCATTTGCTAGGTTATATACCTGATTATCAGTACTTCCTGATTATATCTGATCCATGATATATAGTTGCTGCTTATTCTTGCATATAAGTTGAGACTCAGTTGGTTTCTGATATTGCATTCTTGTTATCCTGATTATATCTGATCCATGATATATAGTTGCTGATTATTCCTGCATGTGAGTTGAGATTCAGTTGATTCTGATATTGCATCCCAGTGGGGATTTCCCGGCTTGTTGCCGATTACCCGGTCAGTGGACCGAGAGCTTGAGCATTTGCATTATGATCGAGCCTGCTTTCCTGTTGATCAAATGCTACACTGCTAAACACATAGTTTTATTCAACTTATGTTTTTACTGAACATCGTAGGGTCGCCTGAGTCTGTTCTTGTTTGATAGGACAAAGGCAAAGCTCTTCGAGGTTTGGACCTAAAACCTGTTTTCAAAATGGTTTTCTCAAAAATATGTGTTTAGTTTTGTATGGTTGGTTAGTATGCATGATTGATGTTTAGTTGCTTCCTAGTACTATGATTTGATTCCTGGATATTTACTATATCTGATTATCAGCACTTCTGATCCATGTTATATCATTGCTGCTTCTTCATATGAGTTGAGATTTGTCTTGCATTGAGTTGAGATTTGTTGTTGGCCTTGCACTGAGTTGAGATGTTGTTATCCTATTACTGTTGCATCCCAGTGGGGATTTCCCGGCTTGTTGCCGATTACCCGGTCAGTGGACCGAGAGCTTGAGCATTTGCATTATGATCGCCTGCACCGTTGTACTTCACGAACATTGCCGGGGTCGCGCCCCGTGGATATTGTTCTTTACCGGTAAAGTGGTCAGCAGTGGCGACCCGTGACCCCCAGGGGGGAATGTCAACCAGGTGGTGCCAGGTGGGCAGTTTGCCTGAGGTCTTGTAGACCAATATGGTGGCTTGTGATTGGGTAACTTGTTATTTCAGTTATTGATGCATGTGTTGCCTGTTTAGCCTGTTTTTTGTCATAACCTGCTTTTATCATATCTCATGATTACCTGGTTCCTGCTATAGTTATCAACCTATGCTTGCTCCAAGATTTTGTAAATTTGCTTTATTTACAGCTTCAAATACATATCTGCTTGTCCTAACATGTGATTATTACTATCCTCTAGTATTGTATACCAGTAGGTACGATCTGCTATTTCTCGACTCGTCGTGCCCACTGGGATACACTCCGGTGTGTCTCACACCCTCGGGTGACTGTTTTTCAGGTCGAGCGGGTGTTGGGATGTCGGGACGAATTGGCGAGGTATCGATATAGAGGTTGACCCTGGACAGCCGAAAAGTTATGTAATAGATGTTTGAAAGAAAGGAAATTGTATTTCAGTTGTATATTTGTAAAGATAGTTGTAAAGTTTACTTGTTGTTGTTGGTTGTACGTAGTTAGTACTCTGATGTTGTTGCCAAGCTAGCCGTGCATATATAGAAAAGGCTCAATCCCAAAGGGGGTTGGGACTCTTCTATATATGTGGCGGTCTGTTGGGCCCTGGCTGGTTTTTAAAACTCTGATTTGAAAAAAAAAAAAAAAAAAAATTAGACGCTGATTTTTGAACTCGGGGCGTGACAACAAACTAGAGCAATCACCCAATGCCCGCAAGGAAACTCATCCCACATGACACTAGAACTCGACACGCATGCTCTCGAAATCCACTCGGCCCCTCGGCACGAGAATACAAGCACCCTGAACCTATGCCATACCTTCGGCAACTCAAGATTTAAAAACCCTCTTAAAAATATTGATTTTTCTTAAAACGGGTTTCTCGATTTTGCAAACGGTTCAGGTGCAATCATGATGCAAACAAAGCGTGAAACCTAGTGTCACATGATGTCAGGAGTCTACTAAAAATAATCCGGGGTTCCAATAAATTTTACAGAAGATTCCAGGCAACTATCAGATATAAAAACAGCGAAAACGCCTAATAAGCATGATTAAATTGCATTCAATAGCATTAAAAGGCATTTCATAAATTGTGGAGAAATTCCAACCCACCTGGATCGCTTTCCGCAGGCAACGCTGAAGTCGGTGAAGTGCCGAAACCTCGAACCGTTGAAACTCCGAAAAACGCGCCGCGCGCCCGCACACTGCCGCGTACCCAGAAAAACTCCCGGAAGTTCTGATAAATTCCCTCGAGTCTTCATAACAATCTGTGTATACATTGGCTCACTCCACGGCTAAATCAGTGCAAAAAGGGCTCAAATACACCACATTCACAATTCCAACACAAATCTGCACTCCAAATAAATGTTCACAGCACCACCAAAATTACAAGCTCAAATACTTCAATTACGAAAAATCCACTTATACATCTACCAGCTCCAATGTACATATACACAAACCTCTCACAGGAGCACATCCAAAACTCCCAGTACACTAAAAGCTTCAAATGTCCACTAATAAGAATGCTCCCAGCACACTAAGTGTCCCTATTAACACATTAATTAAATTAATGATCACTTAACCACAATAAACCATAATCTGCTTGCACTCTACAGGTTCACACCAAACTTGACAATTACTTAGAAGCTCCAACATTAACATTTGCCAATAAGAAGTCCACCATCAATGAACACACCACAAACAACTAAGCACTCACATACACACACACTTTAATTACCTCTGTTCACTCACATAAGTCCACAACACACATCTCCAACCTTATGCACAGACACCAAAACACCCAACCTTCACTAAAATAGTTGCTCCCATAACATCAAATTAAAAAAAATGTCCAGCACCTTCAACATAACCAACAACCCACTGATCATATCACTCACAGCCTCACCCTGGAGAATCCGCGCGTCGCGCACCCAACACGGCTCCGCACAGCACCGCGCCGAAACCGCCACAACGACGCCAACCTGTGAGGGAAAAAGGGAGAGAAACATGAAATCAAGGTAAATTCCGGCCAACACGCACAATTTCCGGCGAAACCCAACCCCATTCGACGAAAACGTCGCGAGCCGACGCGAGAAGCTCGCTGCGCACGCCCGCTGCTCGCTGCCAGCGGCTGCCTGCACGGCGTGGCGCGCCCAAGGCCAGCAGCTGCCGCTGCCGCTGGGCCTGCCGCGCCCGCCCGCGCGCTGCTAGGGTCCGCCGCGCGGCGCCCACCAGGCTGCGCGGCGCCTTGGTGCGCCCGCACTGCTGCGCGGCGCCCAGGAGCGCCCGCCAGGCTGCGCGGCGCCCTGGAGCGCCCGCACTGCTGCGCGGTGCCCAGGCGCGGCCGCCAGGCTGCGCGGCGCCCTGGTGCGCCCGCACTGCTGCGCGGCGCCCAGGCGCCCGCGCAGCGCCGCCACCTGCTGCGCGCGGCGCCCATGCGCGCCCGCGCAGCACTGCTGCCTGCTCGTGCGCCCGCGCTGCTGCCTGCTCATGCGCCCGCGCCCAAAGCTGCGCGGCGCCCGACTGCGAGCCTGCGCAGCAGCCCGGCGCCAGCGACGTGCGGCGCCCTTGCACGCCCGTGCGGCACCACGCTGCAGCACCCAAGGTACACGTGGACAGCAGTCCACAGCCGACTCAAAACCCACAAAAAAACCCACAAAAACATCACTTACCTCTCTCAACATCGTCGCGCGCCGTTTGACGCGCTCACCGCTTGGCTCCACGGCTCCAACAGGAAGCTCCCACCGTCAAGCCTCAACCATTCCCCTCTTCTCCTTCATCTTCTTCATCTCTTCTTCCTTCTTTTCTTCCTTTCTTCTCTTCCTCTGCTTCCTTCTATTTGCTCTGCTTTAACCCGAGAGGGAGAGGGTGACGTGGAGCTTTTAATTAGGAGGTGACTAATTAATAAGGGAGGGGGGGGGGGGGGGGGGGGGGGGGGGGGGTGGTTGGCTCCATTTAATGCACAACCCAAAAAAATATCACAACTGCATTTTCAAATCCATACCTCAACAATCCACTCCCTTCAAACCTTCTCTACAACACAAGAAATAAAATCCAAATTAATTCCACTAATTAAATTAATCAATTAATTAATCCATCAAAAGCCCCCTGTCAACTCACTTTTTGCCCTCGGGGCCTCCGCTCGGATCCGAAACCTCCCGAACCCCGCTGTAATCTGAAAATACACATGTCCACAATTTTTTCTCCTCAAAAAGCTCAACCGTTGAGTCGAGGTGCTCAATCCAAAAAACCGGCTCCAAAATTGTCAGTTCCGACTCACTTTTTGCCTTCGGGTCCTCCGCGTCAGTCCGGAACCTCCCGAACTTCGCTGTAATCTTAAAATACGCCTGTTCCAAGTGTACCCAAATTTCCTGCACTCCACTGTGAAGTCGGTATTCCCAAATCCACTTCTCAATCGGCGCACAATGCCCGGAAAATTCCGAATCAAGCTGGGGCTTCCACGTAGATCCAAATCAACCCGAACTCATCTGTAAACACAAAGGCAACATGCCCGAGGCAATTCCTCCGCACCACGCCATCATGCGAGGTCGGCGCGCCATCCGAAAACCCGGTATTCTACACTCTCCCCTCCTTAAAAAGGGTTTCGTCCTCGAAACCAGAATAAATCCATAACTCAGGAGGACAACTCAATCAAATGGGGATAGGGGATCCCTAACACATCATCAGGCTCTCAGGTGGCCATTCTCACTCAACAAAAGCTCTCTAGGACCTTGTCCAAAGGTAATCCGACTACAAAATTCCTTAAATCATGAAGGCGGCAGGGCATTAGTCAACCCACTTGTCCTTGCTGTAAACTCATAATGCCCCTATCGATTCCTGAACACCATCAGGGCACAGCCCGCGGCTGTATGGTTCCAAAAAGCTATCAATCTCTCAAAGGGCGTCTGCCAAAATACAAACCAAACCTGTCTGTGCTCGAACCATCATAGAACCCTCACTGTTGTGTACTCACAACGTGGCATCACTGCCGCGTACCAACGGCGTGGCATCACCCCCGTGTATCAACGGAGTGGCATCATACTCAAGCATCAATCTCTCGGATCTTCACTGTCGTATACCCATGACGCGGTGCTGGGTCACACAGACCCCTCGATCACTAAATCTCGCAGATGCACTATCAGCTCACACTTTCAGTCTCGCAGGTGATACTCCAACAGGTGTTACCATAGTTGGCGCAGTTTCCATAACCACGTCAATCACTATCTCAAACTCAATCTCACTAAGCGGCGGCTTCAATATCAGCTCAGGTAGACTTTCACCCGGGATCACACGGGCGATAAAGATATTCCTTAGTCCCGGTGCCGCCGTAAGCACCTCCTCTACGGTCGCTCGCAAAGCGACACGATCACGACCCAACCTTCGTCGTGCTCTAGCTTCCTATATAAAGCCACTCCTCCTGACCAGGTCCACGGAGGGTCATTGTCCTCTCTCGACAGTCTATGATAGCATAGCATTGGAATAACCAATCTCATAATAACCTCCCGAAGCTGATGTAGGATAAAAAACTCAAGGAATTAAATCCAAAAACTATAAGGAAGACCACCTTAGGTAAGAAACAATCCATTATCCTGGTGCCCCCTATCCGGCTGCACCAACTCATCTTCCGGATGCTGGGGCCATCGCTCAAATCTGCCTCGGCGTCACAGCTCTATCAGCCTATCAGTAAACTGGATGAACCTCCTCATCCTAAAGGGGCAGTGGGGTGCCGTCGCAAGCGGCAATTCCATGAGCACAAAAAGGGACACTCTGCCTGAAATGTCCAGACACCGCTGCTGGTGCTTCAACTGCCGAGAACCTCCTGGTCTCTATCTCCTCTGAGACTCATGATCCTGAGACTGGAACCATGGCAACTTCGATCCACTCAACTATCCCAAAAATCTGATGAAGCTGGACGTCTCTCACTGGAGCTGGTCCCTTGCTCTTCGTCCCTCCTGGACGTGATCATTGATCCTCGGTCAATCATCGAACATGCCCAAACGCTGCATCTACAGTCGGCACTGGCCGAGAATAGACCAAGAGATAGATATCCAGATGCAGCCCCCTCTAAAATATAATCAACCACTAAGCCTCATCCTGGGCGACAAGGGGGTACGCTGCTCAACTGTCACAAAACTCGCTCCAGGTCGTCAACTGCACTCCCGGTGGTCCAACAGGACGAACTCGACACCACCAACTCTCGGCGTCCCTATCCAAAAGTGCATGACCAAGGGCCCTGATGCTTTTCCTGGATGAACAAATCCTCGAACAGCTCTTCCATAGCAGCGATCCAGTTCTCGGCCTCCCAAGGCTCCAAACTCTATCCCGAAATCTGCAGGGGATGAAACTGGATGAAGTACACAACCGATCGGCAATCTCTTGCTGCTCCTGCACGATCCACAGTGCGATCTGGGTCGAAGTCAACGATGTCACGGCCGGAGGTACCTACTGGCGATTCTCCGGAAGATGCTCTCGGTCCAAGCATGCGCATCACGCGCTCCATGATCTCTTCCTAGCGCCGCATCGCCTCAAACGTCTGAGCTACTTGAGCTCGTAACTCTTAGACCTCTCTCTGGTCTCCAATCAGCCTTCCATTGTTCGGGCTCCTCATCCAAGATCAAATACACCCTCGCCGTCGCACGGCGTCTCAGAGGCATCCAAAACCACTGCAACAAAATAAACATTAGGACCCAAACTCTCTCGACCCAATCTAGCGAAAGTCCATAACATGTTATCCATGCTAAAGCATTATGTTGTCTGCAGCCAACATAATCATCTTTAGAGAAATAACATGAAAGATCACTCGCCCCAATCCTCTGGGGGAGGTACAACTCAATCAGGACTCTCGCTAAAGTCACGTCTCTCATGACGGTCATCCTACTGTCCAACCAATAGCCTAGGGTCACTAAGTCCTCAACGACCTATATTCCTAGGCTCTGATACCACCTAAATCTGTCACGCCCCGGGGTCGAACTGCGACCCGGGCTCGCCAACAGATCCGTCGTCTGTACAGAATACGGTTGGGTGCATCCTGTTGAGGAAGTAGGAAATTCTACTACCCCAAAACCTCGCTCTAGATGGTCCAAAGAGGAATTCGAAAGATCTTCTTACAATGGGAAAGGTATGAACGCGTTATTTAATTCTCTTTCCTCGACTGAATTCACACGAATTTCCGCGTGTGAAACCGCGAAGGAAATTTGGGATATTCTCAAAATTACACATGAGGGTACTAATCTAGTAAAAATTCAAAAGCTCTAGATGCTTACAAGTCAGTTTGACTCTGTTCATATGGAAGAGCATGAATTGTTTACAGATTATTACACTAGACTTCAAGATGTAATCAATACTTGTGCTAATTTAGGAGAAAAGATCCCGGAGTCGAGAGTTGTAAGAAAGATACTTCGGACTCTTCCGGAACGGTTTAGGGCAAAGGTTACTGCCATTGAAACCGTTAGTCATCCGGATGAGATGAGAGTAGAGGAATTAGTAGGTGCTTTGCAAACTTATGAAATGACTTTTCCTACTAATCAAGTTTCTTCCAAGTCTTCTTCTAAGCTTACAGGTATTGCATTCAAATCAACAAAGGAAGAAGATAGTGAATCAAGTTCCGACGATGAAATCTCTTTTGCCGATTTTGAAGAACAATTGGCGCGGATCGTAAAGAAATTTCGTCGGAAGTTTTGGAAGAATCGAACCGATGGATCTTCATCCTCGAAACCATCTAAAGGATCATCGGGTTCTATATCCTCTAACCTCAAAAGCTCTGCAAAACCTTCTAAGGAAAATGATGAATTCGAAGGGGAAATCCAATGTTATAGATGCAAAGGCTACGGCCATATTTCAACGGATTGTCCCTCTCCAAAATCATATAAAAAGAAGGCTTTGCAAGTAAAAACTTGGGACGATTCTACTTCTAATGAATCGACCTCAAGTAAAGAGGAAAAAGTCGTTGCCTTTCATGCCTCTCAAATTCCCTCTTCTAATGTTTGCTTATCATCGTTAATCACTGACTCTATTCCTTTGATTTTGCATGAAACATCAACATCCGATGGAGAGTCATCAAGTGAGGGGGAGTCGGACGAAGAAGAACTCGTTGAGGCATATCAACAACTTCTTACGGAATCAAAGAAGATGGCCAAGCATATTAAGAAGTTGAGGAAGCAACGACTTGAGATTCAAGACGAGAATCATGCTTTAAAGATCAAACTTCATGATCTCGAGGAGGAACGAGAGCTTTTATTGGATAATAATAGAATCCTCCAAGAAAAGATAAATCAATTGGAAACGATCGTTAATTCCCATATTAACAAGATTGATTTTCTAGAAAAACAGTTTGAGGAAATTCATGTCACCAACCAAGCTTTGACCAAGCAAGTTCATCAACTTAAATCCGACATACAAAGGCTTTCAACTGGTTCCAAGAAATTTGATTGTATGTCCGGATTAGGTCAAACAAACAAGGTTGGTTTGGGATTTAAAAAGAACCAAACTGTGAAGGCTTCAAGTTCCACAACTAAATTGAAAGGAAGAACTTGTCACCAATGTGGACTTGAAGGACACTTGATGAAGATGTGCCCGAAAAAGAGAAAGAGGAATTCTTCGGCAACTTCATCTACGGAGCGAACTCAACGGAATCAAAAGACCCATCAAGTCAAAGGAGTTCACTCAAACCACCAAAGGTCCGAGCCACAACATCAATCATACAAGTGGATCATTGCGAGGCAATGACCTAAGGTGGATCAACAGTCAAAGCTATCATCTCCCAACCACAATGAATCAAGACAACCCAAAATCCGACGATTTTGGATACGGAAAGGTGATATCTTTCCTTGTCTTAAGTTCTAAATAGCTTATGACTGTATGTAATGCTTTGATTGGTTTTCCTTTCATATTTTTCTGAATCTCTGCATTACATGTTTTCAATGCTCTTTGTCTTTATGTTTTGTTTTTGAACAAAAGGGTTTTAACGAACAAGTGCATTGGATAAAAAGGGTTTCACTGTCAATCACTCCAATTTAATTTTATATGAATTATCAACTTTACTCCATAATCATAATTCTTGAAGATACTTCATTATAGGAGTTTTTGATAGTTATATACATCAAATTTTGGTAATCATGTGTAACCTTTAGATGCTTAACCTATCTCGGTTGTGTGAATTCATTGTGATAAACATGAGACAACCGATAGACTAAAATTTGGGATTTAATTCTTTCACATAAGAGATTGTATTTTCTTACAAGGGTAATGAAATGAATTGCAAAAGATGTGGAAAGAGTTACATCCGAAAGGAGTGTGAAAACTACCACCACATGTTGGAAAGAGCTGCCACCCCGGTCGTCCGGTTTGTGTGCGAAGCTACCACATGTTATGGATGCTTGAAAAATATTTATGAAATTTTGTTTAGTTGAAGCATTCGGAGATTCATATTCAAAGTTCTTATATTTTGAACAATCTCCTGGTTGGTATAAGGTGGGATAGTTAAAAGATGCTCAAAGAGCCACCCTTAAGTATTTTAGTGCATATCTCAATTTAGAAGGATAAAATTCAAAATTGATGTCATTTGGAAATCTCTGTAAGTCATCTTTGTAAATCCGTTACATCTTGATAGACTTTGGATCTCAAAGTTATTTTTGATGACTTGTGTTTGACGTATATAATATGAAAAACGGTTTATAATGTCTTATCTTTGTTTTTCATGATTTCGGAGTAAATCTTTTTAATTTTTGTAAAATTAATTGGATTGAATGACATCTATGTGATCTCATATTATTTTCAAGCACTTAAATTGTTTTCTTGATGGAATGCAAATCGGTATTTGAAAGATTTCAAAATTTGGATTTGTTTCAAGAATTTTTGTGATTTTTGCCTTCGAGGACCGCTACGAAATCTGCGTTTTTGTTATATACCGGAACTGAGCTTTTATCTCTCTTTCTCTATGAACTAATGCTGTTAGTGATTTCTTTTTGCCTATATTCACTGTTTGACAATTTGTGACAAAAAGGGGGAGAACAGAAATAGGGGGAGAACAGAGATGCTCTAGATAGGGGGAGATAAAGAAAAGAGATGATGAAAAAGGAGCCAAAAAACAAAAAGAACCAAAAGGAAGAATCAAATGTAGGATATAATTTTAATTTCTAACGACTAACATTTGATTTTGTTTGGAGTTTTGTTTTGCAGGAATTACATCACTTTAAGACTCCAAGTCCTAAGTCATAGAGTTTGTTCTAAGACTAGTTCAAATGTAATTTTTGTTTATTGGATCTTTCACGCAAAGAAAGTCAATGTTTTGGTGATGACATTGAGTTTCAATTTTTTGGTTTAAGATGAGTGTCTTGAGCGTTTTATGTATTTTTGGGTTTTGTCACGAAATTGCCAAAGGGGGAGATTGTTATGGCTTTTTGTGTTGGCATATTTCGTGAGTTGAGTCGGAGTCTTGAAGTGATCAAATTGTCAATCAGCAATCAAAGACTCAGAGAACATTCAACAAGAGCTCAAGTTGACACTCAGTGTTTTGAGTCTTGAAGATTGAAGTTGATGAATTGTGGATCATATACATCAATCTCAAGGAAAATGGATTCGGATTGATCAGGTGCGTTTAACTAAATAATTTTGGTGATCCGAATACTTCTTATAGTGTAGAAACACTTGGTTGAATGTTTGATTGCTTAAATATCAAAAACTGGACATACTACATGCTCAGAGTCCGGATCGGGCATCATAGTCCGGACCCCGAACGTAGATTAGTTCTTGCGCAATTCCAGTCCGGACCGTGGATTCCAGTCCGGACCCCGAACCTTATTTTTTCAGGAATTGCTGAAAAAAAGACGACAGTCCGGATCAGCCAATCCAGTCCGGACCGTCGTACGGGAAAAACTCTGTTAAGTCAGTTTTTGATGCTTATCTCTTTCCAAAGGTTTCTAAACTATAAATAGACACTTAGGGTTTCTCAAGACTACCGATTAATTAATAAAACACTTGAGAGCAACCCTAGAGGCTAGGTTTTTATCGTTCTTCTTTATAGCCTCTTTTAGGTCAATTCGACGGTTCTTCCAAGATCTATCTTTTGTCGAATTGATCTAGTCTTTGCTTAGAGATTTCTTCTACGGTTCTTCAATGATATTCTAAGCAAATGATCACCATCGAAGCCAATATTTCTATCGGCCAAGTTTGCGTCGTGGATTCGACGTAGTATCGTGGATTCGATGTGTTGAAGGCGTTTCGTGGATTCGAAACGTGTGCTCGTGGATTTGAGTGGAGTTCGTTGATTCGAACGTGTGCAGTGGACGTGCAATCGGTGGAGCGCAAGGTCCGAAGAAGTTGAAGGAGGGGTTGAGTCCGTGGATTCAGTAATCACCTTGTTATTCTTCTTTTCTTAGTGGATTGTTATTGCGTGTTCGGTGAGCGCAAGATCCGAAGAAGTTGAAGGAGGGGTTGGAGTCCGTGGAGTCGGTAATCACCTTGTTATTCTTCTATTCTTAGTGGATTGTTATTGCGTGTTGGTCCCGTGGTTTTTCTCCTGGATTGGAGTTTCCACGTATATCTCGGTGTGCTATTTTTATTTTCCGCATTGGTTTTTATTTTGCACTTAGATTGGTTTTATAAGTATTACACCTATTCACCCCCCCTCTAGTTGTTTGATAGTACCTATTTAGATCCGTGTGGATCCTTAAATATATAAAAACCTACAGTATAGACGAAGCGTCTAACCTGCAAAGAGATATATAGCTATACAAGTATCAGAGCTGAAAAGAGGCTATACTGAACAACTGGATCACTAAGTGGTAAAAAGTCCAAGTACACCAGCCCACTATCTCTCAAAAACATAAGTACAATATCACTATCTGGTACAAAAGTGGAAACCAAAAAGTACAGGTGACTCTATCACTGACTCCACAGACTCGGGTAGGAACTAGTCGGCCACGCCCTTACCTCGGTCTGAAGACTCCGCACGAGCCGAGCATGGAACGGTCGCCTCAGGAACGCCTGTCATCACAGCGGGTGTGAGATCTACTGCAACAGGCAGATCTCAGCGGGTACCGACGCCAAAACCCGCGGTATGCCCACTAAGTCTGCTGGAGACAAAAACAGATAGATAGACAGATAGATAGATAGTGTATGAATGCTGGAAATGAATCTACCACTATATGTCTCGATGCAATGCTCGAACGAAACAACATCTAAGAACATACACTACAACCACCCGCTCACGTCACCCAATCCCAATGACTGACACATAGGGTCCAGTCAAGACTACGCCCGTCGACTAGGAACGCACCTGCCCACTACCACACATCCCCGTGAGGACGGGATTTACGTGGGGCGTCCTGTCGGACCATCTCAATCTCACTAAAGTAACCACCTGGTAACTCGGCCAGGGCATGTACCCACTTGGTAACTCGGCCAGGGGTATGTACCCACCTGGTAACTCGGCCATGGGTATGTGCCCACCTGGTAACTCGGCTAGGGGCATGTATCCATCTAGTAACTCGGCCAGAGGTATGTACCCACCTGGTAACTCGGCCAGGGGTATGTATCCATCTGGTAACTCGGCCAGCGGTATGTATCCACCTGGTAACTCGGCCAGGGGCATGTACCCACCTGGTAACTCGGCCAGGGGTACGTATCCATCTGGTAGCTCGGCCAGAGGTATGTGCCCACCTGGTAACTCGGCCAGGGGTATGGATCCATCTAGTAACTCAGCCAGAGGTATGTGCCCACCTGGTAACTCGGCATGTACCCACCTGGTAACTCGGCCAGGGGTATGAACACATCTACGCGTCCGGAGCGTGACCCGAGGGGAGCGACCCCCAACGAGTATCAATCATGTCTCATCTGTCTCAGCAAGCGGCATATGCAGGCCATAGTCCACGATCAACCAGATCGGAAAGCTCGAATGCTCAAAACACTACTCACACACGTATCTAAGTCGGAAAACAAGCCTCGACTCAATCCGATAATGCACAACTCATGGCTAAGTCGGGAACCCTCCACCTACCAGAACCCCAAACCCTCAAGCTAAGTCGGAGATCCACCTCAACGACTAAACCGGACAACACAAACTAGAGCAATCACCCAATGCCCGCAAGGAAACTCATCCCACATGACACTAGAACTCGACACGCATGCTCTCGAAATCCACTCGGCCCCTCGGCACGAGTATACAAGCACCCTGAACCTATGCCATACCTTCGGCAACTCATGATTTAAAAACCCTCTTAAAAACATTGATTTTTCTTAAAACGGGTTTCTCGATTTTGCAAACGGTTCTGGTGCAATCATGATGCAAATAAAGCGTGAAACCTAGTGTCACATGATGTCAGGAGTCTACTAAAAATAATCCGGGGTTCCAATAAATTTTACAGAAGATTCCAGGCAACTATCAGATATAAAAACAGCGAAAACGCCTAATAAGCATGATTAAATTGCATTCAATAGCATTAAAGGGCATTTCATAAATTGTGGAGAAATTCCAACCCACCTGGATCGCTTTCCGCAGGCAACGCTGAAGTCGGTGAAGTGCCGAAACCTCGAACCGATGAAACTCTGAAAAATGCGCCGCGCGCGCACACTGCCGCTTACCCAGAAAAACTCCCGGAAGTTCTGATAAATTCCCTCGGGTCTTCGTAACAATCTGTGTATACATTGGCTCACTCCACGGCTAAATCAGTGCAAAAAGGGCTCAAATACACCACATTCACAATTCCAACACAAATCTGCACTCCAAATAAATGTTCACAGCACCACCAAAATTACAAGCTCAAATACTTCAATTACGAAAAATCCACTTATACATCTACCAGCTCCAATGTACACATACACAAACCTCTCACAGGAGCACATCCAAAACTCCCAGTACACTAAAAGCATCAAATGTCCACTAATAAGAATGCTCCCAGCACACTAAGTGTCCCTATTAACACATTAATTAAATTAATGATCACTTAACCACAATAAACCATAATCTGCTTGCACTCTACAGGTTCACACCAAAATTCACAATTACTTAGAAGCTCCAACATTAACATCTGCCAATAAGAAGTCCACCATCAATGAACACACCACAAACAACTAAGCACTCACATACACACACACTTTAATTACCTCTGTTCACTCACATAAGTCCACAACACACATCTCAAACCTTATGCACACACACCAAAACACCCAACCTTCACTAAAATAGTTGCTCCCATAACATCAAATTTTAAAAAATGTCCAGCACCTTCAACATAACCAACAACCCACTGATCATATCACTCACAGCCTCACCCTAGAGAATCCGCGCGTTGCGCACCCAACACGGCTCCGCACAGCACCGCGCCGAAATCGCCACAACGACGCCAACCTGCGAGGGAAAAAGGGAGAGAAACATGAAATCAAGGTAAATTCCGGCCAACACGCACAATTTCCGGCGAAACCCAACCCCAGTCGACGAAAACGTCGCGAGCCGACGTGAGAAGCTCGCTGCGCACGCCCGCTGCTCGCTGCCAGCGGCTGCCTGCACGGCCTGGCGCGCCCGCAGCCAACAGCTGCCGCTGGGCTTGCCGCGCGCGCCCGCGCGCTGCTAGGGTCCGCCGCGCGGCGCCCAACAGGCTGCGCGGCGCCCTGGTGCGCCCGCACTGCTGCGCGGCGCCCAGGAGCGCCCGCCAGGCTGCGCGGCGCCCTGGTGCGCCCGCACTGCTGCGCGGTGCCCAGGCGCGGCCGCCAGGCTGCGTGGTGCCCTGGTGTGCCCGCACTGCTGCGTGGCGCCCAGGCGCCCGCGCAGCGCCGCCACCTGCTGCGCGCGGCGCCCATGGGCGCCCGCGCAGCACTGCTGCCTGCTCGTGCGCCCGCGCTGCTGCCTTCTCGTGCGCCCGCGCCCAAAGCTGCGCGGCGCCCGACTGCGAGCCCGCGCAGCAGCCCGGCGCCAGCCGCGTGCGGCGCCCTTGCACGCCCGCGCGGCACCACGCTGCAGCACCCAAGGTACATGTCACGCCCCGGAGGTCTAAGGTTAAGCGGAAGAACGCATGATTATTATTATTATTATTATTATTATTCAAAGACTGACCTCTCCACCGGTGCGTGTCAGACCGCCACATATACAAATTCACTCCTCAATCGGACGGAGTCTCCTTTGTATATGTACGGCGTCCCATTTACAACATCAATCCTCAACCATATAGTCATCAACTACAAGTAAGGAAATAATTAACTACGGATTTTGCAAACGGCGTCCACCCGACACCCACTTTTTTTGAAAACACCTACACCTTCTCACTAAAGCGGCCACGGCTTTTGGAAAGGATAAATCCAGAGGTTTACAAAATCTGTGCCCACTTGGCACTCTTATTTAGAAAGCATTTTCGCAACCATTTAATCTTTAAAACATGCCGCACTCAAATCCACAGAATTATGTTCAATCCATAGTGCTAACTAATTAACTACACAGCATTCAACATGATCCACAGTCTCGCAAATTAAACCAACAACTAACTGTAAAGGTAAATGAGATAAACCAAACGAACTAAAGTAGAAAGCCTCCTACGGCTAAGGTCCTCTCGACGCAGTCTCACCGCCATCCCGGCTACTATACCTAGTCAGACCTGTCACGGAGTGGGTAACGTCAGTGACAAATAAAGTAGATAGTACAAAATGAACAATAGACTTTATAGTAAATACTCTGCACCGGAACCTTTCGCTCTCCCTCATCTTGAAACACCTTTATTTGATTTAATGTCACCGTCACGTCAGGGTAGTCGACGATCTCCCCACGTGACATTCAATATTCTTACGTGATGCTTTTAACCCTGTTCACGGTGCTAGTACGGCACCTTTAGCTATCGTGACGGGGTCCCCACGGGCACCCTCACCTTTGTGGGGCACACGGGTCGTTCAGACCACTTCTCCAGAAAAGTACACCCATGCGGAGGCCAATCCGCCAGTGTACGTGCAGCATTCAAAACTGGGTTGCCGAAGTCGGCGTAGATTAAGCACCGCGACACTTGGTCGCCACAATTAATAATGGAGAGTAGAAATACATTCATCTACTTTATTAGGCAGGTTAACAAGCTTTTTATGATGACATGGTGCACTTATTGCACTCGCTGCCCTTACGGCAAGGGTACCCACCTGGTTACGGGAAGATCGGGGCACTAGGATCTTTCGCACACTCCCGCTGCGCGCCTGGACCTACGGAAAGTCCACAAGGGTAAACTATAGTCAAAACCACGCACTAACATCGCAAAACGGAAGTCCGAAATTATCTTTACGACGAAAACCCAACAAAACCGTCAAACACACCACCCGACGGTTTCCCCCCGCACGGCCGTCACCACCCGCCGGAGCTTTGCGCAGCCCAAGACCGCGCGGCATGCCTCTGCGGCTGCGCCCGTGCGGTCGTGGCCTGCGCGGCGGTCGCGGCCTGCGCGGCGCCCGCGCGTCGCCCGCACGGGTGCGGGCCCGCGCGGCGCCCGCGCGGTGCCTGTGCGGGTGCCGCACGCGCGGCACCGCGCGGGTGCAAACCGCGCGGCGCCCGCGGGTGCGGGTTCCCGCGCGGTGTCCGTGCGGGCGCCGCCCGCGCGGCAGCCGCGCGGGTGCAAACCGCGCCGCGCCCGCGGGTGCGGGTTCCCGCGCGGTGCCCGCGCGGTGTCCGTGCGGGTGCCGTCCGCGCGGTAGCCGCGCGGGTGCAAACCGCGCGGCGCCCGCGGGTGCGGGTTCCCGCGCGGTGCCTGCGCGGTGTCCGTGCGGGTGCCGTCCGTGCGGTAGCCGCGCGGGTGCAAACCGCGCGGCGCCCGCGGGTGCGGGTTCCCGCGCGGTGCCCGTTTCTTTGCCGCCCGCCCGCGGTGTCCTCTCACGCGGTGCCCTATCGGCACCGTGCGTCTCCGCCGCTCGTCCCGTGCCTTAACTTGCGCGGCGGCGGTGACGATGGCGGAGGCGACGGAGATACGGAGAGGAAGACAACCGGAAATTCAAACTAATAATTCAAAAGAAAACCCCGAAACGCTACAACGAACATTACTCACCGGATTGATCGACGGGGAAGTCGTCCGATCGCGTTCTTGCCTCCGGTTCGTTGTTCGGGGCGGCCGATCACCTTCGTTTCCTTCCTCTTCTTTCTTTCTTTCCTCCGGTTAGGGTTCCGCCTTTCCCTTTTCTTTTTCTTTCACGCTCTCTTTCCGGTTAGGGTTTCCCTTTTGTTGGCTTTTCCCCCGTACGTATTTTTAAGTCCTTGTTATAGTTCCCATCACCGGCTAATCAATCTTTTTCTTTAATTAATTAATCATATAATTAAATCCTTATTTTAATTTCCTATCACCGATTAATTAATTCCTTAATTACTTAATCCTACCTTTTTAACCTCCGTAACCGAATAACAACTTCTATCCCCGATTAATTCCTTAATTAATTTATCCTACGTTTTTAACATCCGTAACCGAATAACAACTTCTATCCCCGATTAATTCCTTAATTAATTAATCCTACGGGATAAACCACCTTTAATTTAATTTCCAGTCACCGATTAATTAATTCCTTAATTAATTAACCACACGGAATATCCAAACTCCCCCACTAGGCATGCTGGATATTTTACACGAATTCCGAAGCGCGCTTAAGTCACCGCAATCTTGGAAACCCTATTCCGGAAGATCCGTACATCGGATTCCCGATCCGATCGCACCGTCGGTCCTCCTTTTCCGAGCCCTTTTACAGAAAAATATTCATCCCCCGCACCGACCGACTTACCGAAACTCGATAATTTTATTTCACTAAGAGAAATACTTAATTAATATGTGAGTCATAATTACACGTAAAAGCCGGATCACTACACCACTCACACTTTAAAACAAGTTTCGTCCTCGAAACTTAAACACAGTTCCCGTTAAACAACTCGGGAAAACATTCTCTCATCTTTGACTCCAATTCCCACGTTTCCTCGCGTTCCTCGTGATTGCTCCACTGGACCTTTACGTAGGGAATGGTGCGATTACGCAACTCATCCTCTCGTGCCAAAATCCGCAGCGGCGTCTCCCCGACGCTCAAGTCCTCCTGCAACTCGATGGTAGAGATATCCAAGGCGTGAGAGGGGTCGGCGAGGTACTTCCGAAGCATTGAGACATGGAACACGTTGTGGACTCGATCGAGGTTGGGCGGCAAAGCCAACCGGTACGCCACCGGGCCTACGCGTTCTAGGATTTCGAACGGTCCCACATACCTTGGACTTAACTTTCCCTTCAGTCCGAAACGCCGGGTCCCCTTCGTAGGCGAGACTCGGAGCAAAACATGTTCTCCCACCATGAATTCCAAGTCCCGTCGTCTGTGGTCCGCGTAGCTTTTCTGTCTGCTCTGGGCGGTCAGCAGTCGTTGCCTAATCAAACGCACCTTTGCCTCGGTCTCCTCTACCAAGTCCGGGCCCAAGAACTTGCGCTCACCCAAGTCGTCCCAGCATATTGGGGACCGACAGCGGCGCCCATACAGAGCCTCGTTTGGCGCCATCTATATACTGGCTTGATAACTGTTGTTGTAGGCGAATTCCACCAGGGGCAGGTACCGGGACCACCCTTCGCCTAGATCAAGCACACACGCCCGGAGCATGTCTTCAAGAGTTTGGATCACCCGTTCTGATTGTCCGTCGGTTTGCGGGTGAAACGCCGTGCTGAAGTGCAACTTGGTTCCCATTGCCCGTTGCAGGCTCTGCCAAAAGTTCGACACAAATCGCATGTCCCTGTCCGACGTAATGGTCGCCGGTACTCCATGCAACCTCACCACCTCATTGATGTACGTCTGTGCCAGTCGTTCCCGAGTCCACGTTGTATGTATGGGCAGAAAGTGGGCCGATTTCGTCAAACGATCCACTACGACCCATATCGCATCATGTCCTTGTGGCGACCTCGGGAAGCCGGTCACAAAATCCATGGTAATCTTTTCCCATTTCCATTCGGGCACTGGTAGCGGTTGTAATTTTCCTGCCGGGCCCTGATGCTCGGCCTTCACTTGTTGGCATACCAGGCAATGTGCCACGAATCGGGTCACATCTCCTTTCAAATTGGGCCACCAGAAGGTTTGCTTCACATCTTTATACATCTTTGTTCCCCCAGGATGCGCCGCATAGGGGGCCGTATGCGCCTCCCTCAGAATCTCCTCCTTGAGTTTCGGTAGATCCGGCACGCAGATTCGCCCTCGGAATCGCATCGTGCCGTCAGAATTCACCGTGAAGTCACCCCCTTGATCGGCGGTTATCCCGTCTCGCACCCGTTGTAATTGCTCATCGGTCGATTGCCCTTTCAGAATCCTGTCCAGCAGGGTGGGTTTCACCACGAGGGTTAAGAGTTGTGCGACCGTGCCCGCTGGCACCACTTCCAGTCTTAATTGCGAAAATTCCGCGATCAGATGGTCCTGCCGGGTGATAGCACTCGCACCTGCTCTCTCTGTCTGCCCCTTGCGGCTCAAGGCGTCGGCCACCACATTCGCTTTCCCCGGATGATAGTGGATTGACAAGTCATAATCTTTCAGTAGCTCGAGCCACGGCCTCTGTCGCAAATTTAACTCCTTTTGGGTGAAAAGGTACTTGAGACTTTGATGATAGGAGTACACATTGCAGTGTGCACCGTACAAATAATGTCTCCATAGTTTAAGGACGAACACGACCGCTGCAAGCTCCAGATCGTGCACGGGGTAATTTCTCTCGTGATCCTTGAGTTGCCTCGACGCATAGGCTATGACCTTACCCCGTTGCATAAGCACACCTCCAAGACCGTTTCGCGACGCATCGCAATAAACCTCATAATCCTCCCCTGGCTCTGGCAGGGCGAGGACCGGGGCCTGCGTCAATCTGTCCTTGAGTTCCTCGAAACTCTTCTGACACCGATCTGTCCAGATAAACTTCTCCCCCTTCCGAGTCAGGCGACTTAAGGGGGTAGCAATTCTAGAGAAGCCCTCCACAAAGCACCGGTAATATCCCGCCAGCCCCAGAAAGCTTCGCAGCTCTGTTACTGTTGTCGGTCGGGGCCAGTCTGTCACCGAATTTATCTTCCTCGGGTCTACTGCGATACCGGACGCCGAGACAACATGCCCCAAGAAGTCCACCTCACGGAGCCAAAACTCACACTTTTTGAGTTTGGCATAGAGTTTCTGATCCCGGAGGATCTGAAGGACAACACGTAAGTGCTCCTCGTGTTCCTCATCCATCTGGGAGTAGATAAGGATATCATCGATGAAGACCACTACGAATAAATCCAAAAAGGGTTTGAACGCCCTATTCATCATGTCCATGAATACCGCCGGGGCGTTAGTGAGTCCAAACGGCATTACCGTAAATTCGTAGTGGCCGTAGCGAGTCCGGAAGGCCGTTTTAGGGATGTCCTCACCCTTGACCCTGAGTTGATGGTAACCGGACTGCAGGTCGATTTTTGAAAACACCGTTGCCCCTTGTAATTGGTCGAATAGTCGTCGATCCTCGGCAGAGGGTATTTATTCTTAATAGTGACCTTGTTTATCTCCCGGTAGTCTATACACAACCGGAGACTTCCGCCCTTCTTCCTCACGAACAGGACGGGCGCCCCATGGCGACGCGCTTGGTTTGATAAAACCTTTGTCCAAAAGGTCTTCTAGCTGTACCTTGAGTTCTCTCAACTCCGCAAAGGCCATCCTATATGGTGCCTTAGTGATGGGTTTTGTGCCTGGGAGTAGTTCAATAGGAAAGTCGACCTCTCGTTCCGGTGGCATCCCAGGGAGTTCCGCCGGGAATACATCCGGGAATTCCCTTACGATTGGGATATCCGAAAGTGAGGGAACGGGTCGAATGGTTAAATCCGCCGAGGCCAGATAGGCCACACACCCACCCTCGATTAGTTTCCTAGCTCGAGACACGGAGATAACTGTTAGGAAAGAAGTACTCTTACATGCTAGGTAAACGTTCTTTGGAAAGCCCGGTTTCTGCAGGGATACCTGACGTTTCTCGCAATCGATTACTGCCTGATACTCAGTAAGCCAATCCATGCCCAGCACTACGTCGAATTCTTTTAACGGGATAACCACCAGATCCCAGGGGCAGGACAACCTTCCCAGCTTTATTGTGCAAGAAGGTACCAGTCCGGTTGCCGCGATGGGTCCCCCAGGGGTCTGGACGGTCATCAGGTCACAAAGGGGACTACTTTCTAGCTGGTGTGTGTGTGCAAACGTACTAGAGACGAAAGAGCGAGACGCTCCGGTGTCGAAAAGAGTTCGAGCGCGAAAATCAAATATCGTAGTGATACCTGCTACCACCTCCTCCGGTGGTGCTGCTCCTTGCTGGCTCATGACGTAGACCCTTCCTCCTGGTTGTGGTCGCGTCTCCCCTTCTTGTCGAGGTTCTGAGGGACGCGGGGGTACTACCGATGGCGCCCTCCCCCATCCCTGCGGCTGCGATGTCGAGGTGGAGGCCGCGGAGGACGCCGCCCGTGCCCATGGGGCAACTAAATCGGAGGTGCCCAGGCTTACCGCAGCGGAAGCAGTGGTCATGTCTCTTAGGACACTCCGTGACTTGATGCGTCCCACTGCAAATGTCGCAGGGTTTATCCGTTGACCGTTGTCCCCCGGTAGGCGCACTCTTACTTCGTTGATGCGTCTTGGGGTATTTTGGGGGCCGGTCCCTACCAGAGAAGCTCCCTCCGGAAAAAGTCTGCGACCGTTTCTTGTCCCGGCTGTATTCCGATCCCTCACGCCGAGCTCGAGTAATGGCAAAACATCGTTCAACAATGGTGGCCCTGTCGACCACTTCCCGGAAGGTGTGTAGACCTGCCGCCTGAACTACCTCGAAGATGTCACTTCGCAACCCGTCCACGAAGAGACGGGCCTTGTGGGGTTCGTCCCGCACCACGAACGGGACACAGTTTACTAACCTCATGAACTTCCTTTGATATTCCATGACCGAGCGGTTCCCTTGTCTAATGCGTTTGAGGTCGTCCTCCAGCTGCTGTTTGACACTATTGGAAAAGAACGCTCCAAAGAGTTCCTCCCGAAAAGCTGACCACGTCGGTAGTGGGGTGTTCGTGGACGGGTCCGGGCGTACCGTCTTCCACTAGGTTCGAGCGTTCCCTTCAAGGAAATGGACGGCCAGGGGAACCCGCTCGTGTTCCTCCATCAGTAGGTCCTCAAAGAGCTTTTCCATGGTATCCACCCACTTCTCTACGACCCAGGGGTCGGTCGTCTCTCCCTCAAAAGTGGGCGGGTCGTGCTTTTTAAACTCCGCCAAATTTGTCCTGACTTTTTCCCATTCCGTTCGTTGGTCCGTGATTCCTCCTGCGGCTGCGGACCCCGCGAGTGTAGGGGTCGTCCCTGCTTTCTTTGCTGAGTCCTCCACCGTTGCCCCCAGTACCTGCCCCGAAGTTGTCGGAGTGGGTACATCTGACGGGGCGGTGGGTTGCTCTGCTGACACACCCGTCATCGAGGTCTGGTGGGGTGCGGCCACCGTTGCACCCCCGGTCCCCGGTGGTCCCGTAGCGGGGACGGTCGTTTCGGGCGGGGGTGTCGGGGCGTGCTCCGCTGACGCGGCTGCCTGTCGCTGCGCTATCTGACGGACTTGCTCTGTCAACGTCGCCATTTGTCCGGCCATTTCTCGCAACTGTTGTCGGAGAAGTTGATTCTCTGCGGCGGCCGGAGCCGTATCGTCTGCACCTGCGTTCTCGGTAGATGACCTAGTCCGGGCCATCGCCTGCTGTAATCAAAGAAACCGCGTTAACCCTAAGGTCATTACTCTAGCACCTTGACTTACAAATACACCTACATTAAGTCCTTTTTTTTTTCCCCGTACTCTCACGTTCTACCGCACCTACACCTTGGTTATCTCATGTCTAATTTGCTTGTGGCATCATGCACTGTGGATGTGGATCACCGACTACTGCGGTTGAGGTTGTTTTTCTCTGATACCATTTAATCTGTCACGCCCCGGAGGTCTAAGGTTAAGCGGAAGAATGCATGATTATTATTATTATTATTATTTTTTTTCAAAGACTGACCTCTCCACCGGTGCGTGTCAGACCGCCACATATACAAATTCACTCCTCAATCGGACGGAGTCTCCTTTGTATATGTACGGCGTCCCATTTACAGCATCAATCCTCAACCATACAGTCATCAACTACAAGTAAGGAAATAATTAACTACGGATTTTGCAAACGGCGTCCACCCGACACCCAATTTTTTTGAAAACACCTACACCTTCTCACTAAAGCGGCCACGGCTTTTGGAAAGGATAAATCCAGAGGTTTGCAAAATATGTGCCCACTCGGCACTCTGATTTAGAAAGCATTTTCGCAACCATTTAATATTTAAAACATGCCGCACTCAAATCCACAGAATTATGTTCAATCCACAGTGCTAACTAATTAACTACACAGCATTCAACATGATCCACAGTCTCGCAAATTAAACCAACAACTAACTGTAAAGGTAAATGAGATAAACCAAACGAACTAAAGTAGAAAGCCTCCTACGGCTAAGGTCCTCTCGACGCAGTCTCACCGCCATCCCGGCTACTACACCTAGTCAGACCTGTCACGGAGTGGGTAACGTCAGTGACAAATAAAGTAGATAGTACAAAATGAACAATAGACTTTAGAGTAAATACTCTGCACCGGAACCTTTCGCCCTCCCTCATCCTGAAACACCTTTATTTGATTTAATGTCACTGTCACGTCAGGGTAGTCGACGATCTCCCCACGTGACATTCAATATTCTTACGTGATGCTTTTAACCCTGTTCACGGTGCTAGTACGGCACCTTTAGCTATCGTGACGGGGTCCCCACGGGCACCCTCACCTTTGTGGGGCACACGGGTCGTTCAGACCACTTCTCCGGAAAAGTACACCCATGCGGAGGCCAATCCGCCTGTGTACGTGCAGCATTCAAAACTGGGTTGCCGAAGTCGGCGTAGATTAAGCACCGCGACACTTGGTCGCCACAATTAATAATGGAGAGTAGAAATACATTCATCTACTTTATTAGGCAGGTTTACAAGCTTTTTATGACGACATGGTGCAATTATTGCACTCGCTGCCCTTATGGCAAGGGTACCCACCTGGTTACGGGAAGATCGGGGCACTAAGATCTTTCGCACACTCCCGCTGCGCGCCTGGACCTACGCAAAGTCCACAAGGGTAAACTATAGTCAAAACCACGCACTAACATCGCAAAACGGAAGTCCGAAATTATCTTTACGACGAAAACCCAACAAAACCGTCAAACACACCACCCGACGGTTTCCCCCCGCACGGCCGTCACCACCCGCCGGAGCTTTGCGCAGCCCAAGACCGTGCGGCATGCCTCCGCGGCTGCGCCCGTGCGGTCGCGGCCTGCGCGTCGCCCGCACGGGTGCGGGCCCGCGCGGCGCCCGCGCGGTGCCTGTGCGGGTGCCGCCCGCGCGGCATCCGCGCGGGTGCAAACCGCGCGGCGCCCGCGGGTGCGGGTTCCCGCGCGGTGCCCGCGCGGTGTCCGTGCGGGTGCCGTCCGCGCGGTAGCCGCGCGGGTGCAAACCGCGCGGCTCTCGGGTGCGGGTTCCCGCGCGGTGTCCGTGCGGGTGCCGTCCGTGCGGTAGTCGCGCGGGTGCAAACCGCGCGGCGCCCGCGGGTGCGGGTTCCCGCGCGGTGCCTGTGCGGTGTCCGTGCGGGTGCCGTCCGCGCGGTAGGCGCGCGGGTGCAAACCGCGCGGCGCTCGCGGGTGCGGGTTCCCGCGCGGTGTCCGCGCGGCGCCCGTTTCTTTGCCGCCCGCGGTGTCCTTTCATGCGGTGCGCTATTGGCACCGTGCGTCTCCGCCGCTCGTCCCATGCCTTAACTTGCGCGGCGGCGGTGACGACGGCGGAGGCGACGGAGATACGGAGAGGAAGACAACCGGAAATTCAAACTAATAATTCAAAAGAAAACCCCGAAACTCTACAACGAACATTACTCACCGGATTGATCGACGGGGAAGTCGTCCGATCGCGTTCTTGCCTCCGGTTCGTTGTTCGGGGCGGCCGATCACCTTCGTTTCCTTCCTCTTCTTTCTTTCTTTCCTCCGGTTAGGGTTCCGCCTTTCCCTTTTCTTTTTCTCTCACGCTCTCTTTCCGGTTAGAGTTTCCCTTTTGTTGGCTTTTCCCCCGTACGTATTTTTAACTCCTTGTTATAGTTCCCATCACCGACTAATCAATCTTTTTCTTTAATTAATTAATCATATAATTAAATCCTTATTTTAATTTCCTGTCACCGATTAATTAATTCCTTAATTAATTAATCCCACATTTTTAACCTCCGTAACCGAATAACAACTTCTATCCCCGATTAATTCCTTAATTAATTTATCCTACCTTTTTAACATCCGTAACCGAATAACAACTTCTAACCCCGATTAATTCCTTAATTAATTAATCCTACGGGATAAACCACCTTTAATTTAATTTCCAGTCACCGATTAATTAATTCCTTAATTAATTAACCACACGGAATATCCAAACTCCCCCACCAGGCGTGCTGGATATTTTACACGAATTCCGAAGCGCGCTTAAGTCACCGCAATCTTGGAAACCCTATTCCGGGAGATCCGTACATCGGATTCCCGATCCGATCGCACCGTCGGTCCTCCTTTTCCGAGCCCTTTTACAGAAAAATATTCATCCCCCGCACCGACCGACTTACCGAAACTCGATAATTTTATTTCACTAAGAGAAATACTTAATTAATATGTGAGTCATAATTACACGTAAAAGCCGGATCACTACAGTACACGTGGACAGCAGTCCACAGCCGACTCAAAACCCACAAAAAAACCCACAAAAATAGCACTTACCTCTCTCAACATTGTCGCGCGCCGCTCGACGCGCTCACCGCTTGGCTCCACGGCTCCAACAGAAAGCTCCCACCGTCAAGCCTCAACCATTCCCCTCTTCTCCTTCATCATCTTCATCTCTTCTTCCTTCTTTTCTTCCTTTCTTCTCTTCCTCTGCTTCCTTCTATTTGCTCTGCTTTAACCCGAGAGGGAGAGGGTGATGTGGAGCTTTTAATTAGGAGGTGACTAATTAATAAGGGAGGGGGGGGGGGGGGGTGGTTGGCTCCATTTAATGCACAACCCAAAAAAATATCACAACTGCATTTTCAAATCCATACCTCAACAATCCACTCCCTTCAAACCTTCTCTACAACACAAGAAATAAAATCCAAATTAATTCAACTAATTAAATTAATCAATTAATTAATCCATCAAAAGCCCCCCGTCAACTCACTTTTTGCCCTCGGGGCTGCCGCTCGGATCCGAAACCTCCCGATCCTCGCTGTAATCTGAAAATACACATGTCCACAATTTTTTCTCCTCAAAAAGCTCAACCGTTGAGTCGAGGTGCTCAATCCAAAAAACCGGCTCCAAAATTGTTAGTTCCACTCACTTTTCGCCTTCGGGTCCTCCGCGTCAGTCCGGAACCTCCCGAACTTCGCTGTAATCTTAAAATACGCCTGTTCCAAGTGTACCCGAATTTCCTGCACTCCACTGTGAAGTCGGTATTCCCAAATCCACTTCTCAATCGGCGCACAATGCCCGAAAAATTCCGAATCAAGCTGGGGCTTCCGCGTAGATCCAAATCAACCCGAACTCATCTGTAAACACAAAGGCAACATGCCCGAGGCAATTCCTCCGCACCACGCCATCATGCGAGGTCGGCGCGCCATCCGAAAACCCGGTATTCTACACTCTCCCCTCCTTAAAAAGGGTTTCGTCCTCGAAACCAGAATAAATCCATAACTCAGGAGGGCAACTCAATCAAATGGGGATAGGGGATCCCTAACACATCATCAGGCTCTCAGGTGGCCATTCTCACTCAACAAAAGCTCCCTGGGACCTTGTCCAAAGGTAATCCGACTACAAAATTCCTTAAATCATGAAGGCGGCAGGGCATTAGTCAACCCACATGTCCTTGCTGTAAACTCATAATGCCCCTATCGATTCCTGAACACCATCAGGGCACAGCCCTCGGCTGTATGGTTCCAAAAAGCTATCAATCTCTCAAAGGGCGTCTGCCAAAATACAAACCAAACCTGTCTGTGCTCGAACCATCATAGAACCCTCACTGTTGTGTACTCACAACGTGGCATCACTGCCGCGTACCAACGGCGTGGCATCACCCCCGTGTATCAACGGAGTGGCATCATACTCAAGCATCAATCTCTCGGATCTTCACTGTCGTATACCCATGACGCGGTGCTGGGTCACACAGACCCCTCGATCACTAAATCTCGCAGCTGCACTATCAGCTCACACTTTCAGTCTCGCAGGTGATACTCCAACAGGTGTTACCATAGTTGGCGCAGTTTCCATAACCACGTCAATCACTATCTCAAACTCAATCTCACTAAGCGGCGGCTTCAATACCAGCTCAGGTAGACTTTCACCCGGGATCACACGGGCGATAAAGATATTCCTTAGTCCCGGTGCCGCCGTAAGCACCTCCTCTACGATCGCTCACAAAGCGACACGATCACGACCCAACCTTCGTCGTGCTCTAGCTTCCTATATAAACCCACTCCTCCTGACCAGGTCCACGGAGGGTCATTGTCCTCTCTCGACAGTCTATGATAGCATAGCATTGGAATAACCAATCTCATAATAACCTCCCGAAGCTGATGTAGGATAAAAAACTCAAGGAATTAAATCCAAAAACTATAAGGAAGACCACCTCAGGTAAGATACAATCCACTATCCTGGTGCCCCCTATCCGGCTGCACCAACTCATCTTCCGGATGCTGGGGCCATCGCTCAAATCTGCCTCGGCATCACAGCTCTATCAGCCTATCAGTAAACTGGATGAACCTCCTCATCCTAAAGGGGCAGTGGGGTGCCGTCGCAAGCGGCAATTCCATGAGCACAAAAAGGGACACTCTGCCTGAAATGTCCTGACACCGCTGCTGGTGCTTCAACTGCCGAGAACCTCCTGGTCTCTGTCTCCTCTGAGACTCATGATCCTGAGACTGGAACCATGGCAACTTCGATCCACTCAACTATCCCAAAAATCTGATGAAGCTGGACGTCTCTCACTGGAGCTGGTCCCCTTCTCTTCGTCCCTCCTGGACGTGATCATTGATCCTCGGTCAATCATCGAACATGCCCAAACGCTGCATCTACAGTCGGCACTGGCCGAGAATACACCAAGAGATAGATATCCAGATGCAGTCCCCTCTAAAATATAATCAACCACTAAGCCTCATCATGGGCGACAAGGGGGTACGCTGCTCAACTGTCACAAAACTCGCTCCAGGTCGTCAACTGCACTCCCGGTGGTCCAACAGGACGAACTCGACGCCACCAACTCTCGGCGTCCCTATCCAAAAGTGCATGACCAAGGGCCCTGATTCTTCTCCTGGATGAATAAATCCTCGAACAGCTCTTCCATAGCAGCGATCCAGTTCTCGGCCTCCCAAGGCTCCAAACTCTATCCCGAAATCTGCAGGGGATGAAACTGGATGAAGTACACAACCGACCGGCAATCTCTTGCTGCTCCTGCACGATCGACAGTGCGATATGGGTCGAAGTCGACGATGTCACGGCCGGAGGTACCTACTGGCGATTCTCCGGAAGATGCTCTCGGTCCAAGCATGCGCATCACGCGCTCCATGATCTCTTCCTAGCGCCGCATCGCCTCAAACGTCTGAGCTACTTGAGCTCGTAACTCTTAGACCTCTCTCTGGTCTCCAATCAGCCTTCCATTGTTCGGGCTCCTCATCCAAGGTCAAATACACCCTCGCCGTCGCACGGCGTCTCAGAGGCATCCAAAACCACTGCAACAAAATAAACATTAGGACCCAAACTCTCTCGACCCAATCTAGCGAAAGTCCATAACATGTTATCCATGCTAAAGCATTATGTTGTCTGCAGCCAACATAATCATCTTTAGAGAAATAACATGAAAGATCACTCGCCCCAATCCTCTGCGGGAGGTACAACTCAATCAGGACTCTCGCTAAAGTCACGTCTCTCACGACGGTCATCCTACTGTCCAACCAATAGCCTAGGGTCACTAAGTCCTCAACGACCTATATTCCTAGGCTCTGATACCACCTAAATCTATCACGCCCCGGGGTCGAACTGCGACCCGGGCTCGCCAACAGATCCGCCGTCTGCCGTACAGACGAAGCGTCTAACCTGCAAAGAGATATATAGCTATACAAGTATCAGAGCTGAAAAGAAGCTATACTGAACAACTGGATGACTAAGTGGTAAAAAGTCCAAGTACACCAGTCCACTATCTCTCAAAAACATAAGTACGATATCACTATCTGGTACAAAAGTGGAAACCAAAAAGTACTGGTGACTCTATCACTGACTCCACAGACTCAGGTAGGAACTAGTCGGCCACGCCCTTACCTCGGTCTGAAGACTCCGCACGAGCCGAGCCTGGAACGGTCGCCTCAGGAACGCATGTCATCACAGCGGGTGTGAGATCTACTACAACAGGCAGATCTCAGTGGGTACCGACGACAAAACCCGCGGTATGCCCACTAAGTCTGCTGGAGACCAAAACAGATAGATAGACAGATAGATAGATAGTGTATGAATGCTGGAAATGAATCTACCACTATATGTCTCGATGCAATGCTCGAAGGAAACAACATCTAAGAACATACACTACAACCACCCGCTCACGTCACCCAATCCCAATGACTGCCACATAGGGTCCAGTCAAGACTACGCCCGTCGACTAGGAACGCACCTGCCCACTACCACACATCCCCGTGAGGACGGGATTTACGTGGGGCGTCCTGTCGGACCATCTCAATCTCACTAAAGTAACCACCTGGTAACTCGGCCAGGGCATGTACCCACTTGGTAACTCGGCCAGGGGTATGTACCCACCTGGTAACTCGGCCAGGGGTATGTGCCCACCTGGTAACTCGGCTAGGGGTATGTATCCATCTGGTAACTCGGCCAGAGGTATGTACCCACTTGGTAACTCGGCCAGGGGTATGCATCCATCTGGTAACTCGGCCAGCGGTATGTATCCAACTGGTAACTCGGCCAGGGGCATGTACCCACCTGGTAACTCGGCCAGGGGTACGTATCCATCTGGTAGCTCAGCCAGAGGTATGTGCCCACCTGGTAACTCGGCCAGGGGTATGGATCCATCTGGTAACTCAGCCGGAGGTATCTGCCCACCTGGTAACTCGGCCAGGGGCATGTACCCACCTGGTAACTCGGCCAGGGGTATGAACACATCTACGCGTCCGGAGCGTGACCCGAGGGGAGCGACCCCCAACGAGTATCAATCATGTCTCATCTGTCTCAGCAAGCGGCATATGCAGGCCATAGTCCACGATCAACCAGATCGGAAAGCTCGAATGCTCAAAACACTACTCACACACGTATCTAAGTCGGAAAACAAGCCTCGACTCAATCCGATAATGCACAACTCATGGCTAAGTCGGGAACCCTCCACGGCTCGATCTACCAGAACCCCAAACCCTCAAGCTAAGTCGGAGATCCACCACAACGACTAAACCGGACAACACAAACTAGAGCAATCACCCAATGCCCGCAAGGAAACTCATCCCACATGACACTAGAACTCGACACACATGCTCTCGAAATCCACTCGGCCCCTCGGCACGAGTATACAAGCACCCTGAACCTATGCCATACCTTCGGCAACTCATGATTTAAAAACCATCTTAAAAACATTAATTTTTCTTAAAACGGGTTTCTCGATTTTGCAAACGGTTCAGGTGCAATCATGATGCCAACAAAGCGTGAAACCTAGTGTCACATGATGTCAGGAGTCTACTAAAAATAATCCGGGGTTCCAATAAATTTTACAGAAGATTCCAGGCAACTATCAGATATAAAAACAGCGAAAACGCCTAATAAGCATGATTAAATTGCATTCAATAGCATTAAAGGGCATTTCATAAATTGTGGAGAAATTCCAACCCACCTGGATCGATTTCCGTAGGCAACGCTGAAGTCGGTGAAGTGCTGAAACCTCGAACCGATGAAACTCCGAAAAACGCGCCGCGCGCGCGCACACTGCCGCGTACCCAGAAAAACTCCCGGAAGTTCTGATAAATTCCCTCGAGTCTTCACAACAATCTGTGTATACATTGGCTCACTCAACGGCTAAATCAGTGCAAAAAGGGCTCAAATACACCACATTCACAATTCCAACACAAATCTGCACTCCGAATAAATGTTCACAGCACCACCAAAATTACAAGCTCAAATACTTCAATTACGAAAAATCCACTTATACATCTACCAGCTCCAATGTACACATACACAAACCTCTCATAGGAGCACATCCAAAACTCCCAGTACACTAAAAGCTTCAAATGTCCACTAATAAGAATGCTCCCAGCACACTAAGTGTCCCTATTAACACATTAATTAAATTAATGATCACTTAACCACAATAAACCATAATCTGCTTGCGCTCTACAGGTTCACACCAAAATTCACAATTACTTAGAAGCTCCAACATTAACATCTGCCAATAAGAAGTCCACCATCAATGAACACACAACAAACAACCAAGCACTCACATACACACACACTTTAATTACCTCTGTTCACTCACATAAGTCAACAACACACATCTCCAACCTTATGCACACACACCAAAACACCCAACCTTCACTAAAATAGTTGCTCCCATAACATCAAATTAAAAAAAATGTCCAGCACATTCAACATAACCAACAACCCACTGATCATATCACTCACAGCCTCACCCTGGAGAATCCGCGCGTCGCGCACCCAACACGGCTCCGCACAGCACCGCGCCGAAACCGCCACAACGACGCCAACCAGTGAGGGAAAAAGGGAGAGGACCATGAAATCAAGGTAAATTCCGGCCAACACGCACAATTTCCGGCGAAACCCAACCCCAGTCGACGAAAACGTCGCGAGCCGACGCGAGAAGCTCGCTGCGCACGCCCGCTGCTCGCTGCCAGCGGCTGCCTTCACGGCCTGGCGCGCCCGCGGCTAGCAACTGCCGCTGCCGCTGGGCCTGCCGCGCGCGCCCGCGCGCTGCTAGGGTCCGCCGCACGACGCCCACCAGGCTGCGCGGCTACCTGGAGCGCCCGCACTGCTGCGCGGCACCCAGGAGCGCACGCCAGGCTGCGCGGCGCCCTGGTGCGCCCGCATTGCTGCGCGGTGCCCAGGCGCGGCCGCCAGGCTGCGCGGCGCCATGGTGCGCCTGCACTGCTGCGCGGCGCCCAGGAGCGCCCGCCAGGCTGCGCGGCACCCTGGTGCGCCCGCACTGCTGCGCGGTGCCCAGGCGCGGCCGCCAGGCTGCGCGGCGCCCTGGTGCGCCCGCACTGCTGCGCGGCGCCCAGGCGCCCGCACAGCGCCGCCACCTGCTGCGCGCGGCGCCAATGCACGCCCGCGCTGCACTCCTGCCTGCTCGTGCGCCCGTGCTGCTGCCTGCTCGTGCGCCCGCGCCCAAAGCTGCGCGGCGCCCGACTGCGAGCCCGCGCAGCAGCCCGGCGCTAGCCGCGTGCGGTGCCCTTGCACGCCCGCGTGGCACCACGCTGCAGCACCCAAGGTACACGTGGACAGCAGTCCACAGCCGACTCAAAACCCACAAAAATAGCACTTACCTCTCTCAACATCGTCGCGCACCGCTCGACGCGCTCACCGCTTGGCTCCACGGCTCTAACAGGAAGCTCCCACCGTCAAGCCTCAACCATTCCACTCTTCTACTTCATCTTCTTCATCTCTTCTTCCTTCTTTTCTTCCTTTCTTCTCTTCCTCTGCTTCCTTCTATTTGCTCTGCTTTAATCCGAGAGGGAGAGGGTGACGTGGAGCTTTTAATTAGGAGTTGACTAATTAATAAGGGAGGGGGAGGGGGGGGGGGGGGTGGTTGGCTCCATTTAATGCACAACCCAAGAAAATATCACAACTGCATTTTCAAATCCATACCTCAACAATTCACTCCCTTCAAACCTTCTCTACAACACAAGAAATAAAATCCAAATTAATTCCACTAATTAAATTAATCACTTAATTAATCCATCAAAAGCCCCCCGTCAACTCACTTTTTGCCCTCGGGGCCTCCGCTCGGATCCGAAACCTCCCGAACCCCGCTGTAATCTGAAAATACACATGTCCACAATTTTTTCTCCTCAAAAAGCTCAACCGTTGAGTCGAGGTGCTCAATCCAAAAAACCGGCTCCAAAATTGTCAGTTTCGACTCACTTTTCGCCTTCGGGTCCTCCTCGTCAGTCCGGAACCTCCCGAACTTCGCTGTAATCTTAAAATACGCCTGTTCCAAGTGTACCCGAATTTCCTGCACTCCACTGTGAAGTTGGTATTCCCAAATCCAGTTCTCAATCGGCGCACAATGCCCGAAAAATTCCGAATCAAGCTGGGGCTTCCGCGTAGATCCAAATCAACCCGAACTCATCTGTAAACACAAAGGCAACATGCCCGAGGCAATTCCTCCGCACCACACCATCATGCGAGGTCGGCGCGCCATCCGGAAACCCGGTATTCTACAACTCCCTCATTTTTTACTCCAGCTCCCACGTCGCTTCTCGCTCCTCATGGTTGCTCCAGAGCACCTTCACGTAGGGGATGGCTCGATTTCACAGCGATTTGCTTTCCCTTGCTAGGATTCTCACTGGGGTTTCCTCGAAGCGTAGGTCTTCCTTAAGTTCGAGTGCAGAGACGTCCAGAACGTGTGATGGGTCGGACAGGTACTTTCGGAGCATTGAAACGTGGAACACGTCGTGGACTCGGTCGAGGTTTGGTGGTAGGGCAAGGCGGTAAGCCACTGGGCCAGTGCGCTCCAGGATCTCGAATGGCCCCACAAACCGTGGGCTCAGCTTGCCCTTCAGCCCAAAATGCTTGATTCCTCTGGATGGCGAGACCCGCAAAAACACGTGCTCTCCCACTTGGAATTCCAAGTCGCGGCGCCTCTGGTCTGCGTAGCTCTTCTATCGGCTTTGGGCGGTCAGCAAACGCTACTTGATGAGGCGTACCTTTTCTTCAGTTTCTTCCACTAAGTCGGGTCCCAAGAACTTCCGTTCTCCCAAATCGTCCCAACAGATTGGGGATCGGCAGCGCCTCCCGTATAAGGCTTCGTAGGGCGCCATCTGTATGCTAGCCTGATAGCTGTTGTTGTAAGCGAATTCCGCAAGAGGAAGGTAGCGTGCCCAACCTACCCCCCAGTCAAGTACACAGGCGCGAAGCAGGTCTTCGAGAGTCTGTATCACTCGCTCCGACTGTCCGTCCGTCTGGGGGTGGAAGACTATGCTGAACTGTAGCTTGGTCCCCATGGCCCGCTGTAGACTCTGCCAAAACTTCGAGACAAAGCGCGTGTCTCTATCCGAGGTGATCGATGTCGGCACTCCATGCAGTCTCACGATCTCGCTGATGTAGACTTGAGCTAACCGCTCTCGGGTCCAGGTTGTATGAATGGGCAGGAAGTGTGCTGACTTAGTTAACCGGTCCACTATGACCCAAATCGCATCGTGCCCCTGCTGTGAGCGTGGAAACCCCGTGACGAAGTCCATGGTGAACTGATCCCACTTCCACTCTGGCACCGGTAAGGGCTGTAACTTTCCCGCAGGTCGTTGATGCTCCGCCTTTATCTGTTGACATACCAGGCAGTGAGCCACATGTCGTGTCACATCCCCCTTCAGCTTAGGCCACCAGAAGGTCTGCTTGAGGTCCCTGTACATCTTCGTGCCCCCTGGGTGCGCCGCATAAGGGGCGCGGTGTGCCTCTGCCAGAATCTCCTCCCTCAACTCCGACGAATCCGGCACGCAAAACCGCCCGCGGAACCGTATGATGCCGTCGCCTCCCACCGAAAAGGCGTTCTCCTGGTCCGGGGAGATCTTGTCTCGAACGAGCTGTAAGTGCGAGTCGGCCCGTTGTCCTTCCCGGATCTTCTCGAATAGCGTCGGCTTGACTACCAAGGTTAAAAGTTGCGCAACCGTGCCCGCTGGTACCACCTCCAACTTCAATCGTGCGAATTCCGCGATCAGGCTGCTCTGCTCAGTTATCGCGCCTCCAGACACCCCTTCTTGTTGCCCCTTCCTACTCAAAGCGTCCGCCACCACGTTTGCCTTCCCGGGGTGGTATTGAATTGTTAGATCGTAATCCTTCAATAATTCAAGCCACCGCCTCTGCCGCAAATTCATCTCCTTTTGGGTGAACAGGTACTTAAGACATTGGTGGTCTGGAAAGACGTTACAGTGGACATCAAAGAGGTAGTGTCTCCATAACTTTAGAACGAAGACCACTGCAGCCAGCTCCAAATCATGTATTGGGTAGTTCCTCTCGTAATCCTTCAGTTGCCTAGAGGCGTAGGTTATTACTTTCCCCTGTTGCATCAGAACACCCCCAAGGCCGATCCTTGATGCGTCGCAGTACACTTCATAATCCTCTCCGGGTGTCGGTAGTACAAGTATTGGTGCCCTGGTTAGCCTTCTTTTGAGTTCCTCGAAGCTCTCCTGGCATTTAGCTCTCCATATAAACTTCTCCCCTTTTCTGGTCAACCGGTTTAATGGGGTAGCAATCTTCGCGAAACCTTCGACGAAGCGTCTGTAATATCCTGCCAGGCCCAGGAAACTGCGGATCTCTGTCACCGTCGTCGGCGACTGCCAGTCGACCACCGATTCCACCTTCTTGGGGTCCACGGCGATTCCCTTCGCCGAGATCACGTGCCCTAGAAATCCCACCTCGCGTAGCCAAAATTCACACTTCTTGAGCTTAGCGAACAGCTTCTGCTCCCTGAGAGTTTGGAGAATCGTTCGTAAATGGTCCTCGTGCTCCTCGTCGGTGGGTGAATAGATCAGGATGTCGTCGATGAAGACCACTACGAACCGGTCTAGGAAGGGTCTGAAGATCCGGTTCATCATATCCATGAAGACTGCGGGGGCATTCGTAAGCCCGAACGGCATAACCGTGAACTCGTAGTGGCCATACCGGGTCCGGAAGGCGGTCCTTGGTATGTCCTCGTTCCGAACCCGGAGCTGATGGTAGCCCGATTGCAGATCAATCTTTGAGAACGCCGTCGCTCCTCGCAACTGGTCGAAGAGGTCGTCTATTCTGGGCAGGGGGTACTTATTCTTCACTGTAACCTTGTTTATCCCTCTGTAGTCGATGCAGAGGCGCAGGCTTCCGTCTTTCTTCCGCACAAAGAGTACCGGTGCGCCCCAGGGCAACACACTCGGCCTGATAAACCCTTTGTCCAAGGGGTCCTCCAGTTGCGCCTTAAGCTCCTTCAACTCCACGAAGGCCATTCGGTAGGGCGCCTTCGTGATAGGCTGAGTACCCGTTAAGAGTTCGATAGGGAACACCACCTCTCATTCAGGGGGTATCCCGGGCAGTTCCGTCGGGAAGACGTCGGGGAAGTCCCTCACCATTGGAATGTCCGCCGGTGTCCCCGAGGGTCGGGTGACTAAGTCCACAGATGCCAAGTAGGCCACACACCCACCCTCTACTAGTCTCCTGTCCCGTGCCGCTGTGATGACCGCTGGGAAGGAGATGCTCTTGCCCGCCAGATACACGTTTTCAGGGAAGCTCGGTTCTTGTAGTTGCACAAGCCACTTCTCACAGTCGATGAGTACTTGGTACCTTGAGAGCCAATCCATGCCCAACACTACATCGTACTCCTTCAGGGGAATTACCACCAAATCCCAAGGGCAAACCAGTCGCCCTAGTTTAATCGGGCAGGCGGCCACAAAGCTGACCGCCTCCAAAGCCCCTCCCGCCGTTTGGACCGTCAATCGATTTTGGAGGGGTATCTCCCCAAGACCATGCACAAACACGAAGTCACGAGAAATGAAAGAGTGTGTTGCTCCGGTATCAAAAAGAGTCCTAGCACGGGAATTTGAAACAGAAGTAATACCTGCTAGTGCGTCCTCTGGCGGATCCGTCTCTTGGCGGGTCATCGAGTAAATTCGCCCGCCAGGTTGAGGCTGCCTATCCTCCGCTCGCCGTGGTGCAGGGGGTCTAGACGTCGACCCCATAGGAGCTTTCCCCCGCCCTGACAGCTGTGGCGAAGGCGTAGAAGCTGCAGAGGGTGCCGGACCCCAGGCTAAGGGGCAGTCGCGGCGGAAGTGCCCCAGTTTGCCGCATCGGAAACAATGATTACCTCTCTGGGGGCAATCTCCCACTGGATGCCCTCCCCCACAAATGATACACGGCCTATCCCCCGTCCTCGGTACTCCTGTAGGTGCACTCCGAGATTCTGACTGTGGTCTCCACCGCTTGGGGGGTCGGCTCCCCCTAGAGAAGCCTCCCCCGGGGTACTGTTGCTGTCGCTTCCTTTCCTCTTGGTGCGCCGGGCCCTCCCTCCTGGCGCGTGTAACGGCGAACCCGCGCTCCACCACCATGGCCCTGTCGACCACTTTCTGAAAGGTGTGCAAATCAGCCGCTTGCATAACCTGGAAAATGTCACTTCGTAGGCCGTCCACGAAAAGTTGCGCCTTGTGGGACTCGTCCCTTATAACGAAAGGAACGCAGTTGGCCAGCCGCACAAATTCTCGTTGATATTCCATAACTGTCTTGCTCCCCTGCTGGATGTGGTTCAAGTCATCCTCCAATTTCTTCTTGACGCTGTTAGTGAAAAAGGCCCCGAACAGCTCGTGTTTGAACGTCGACCACGATAGGAGCACGGTGCCCTTCATGGGATCAGGGCGCACCGTCTTCCACCATAAGCGGGCGTTCCCCTCTAGGAAGTGGACCGCTAGGGGAACCCGCTCGCAATCCTCCATGAGCAAATCCTCAAACAATTTTTCCATCGATCCCACCCACTTCTCGACGACCCAAGGATCGGTCGTGTCCCCTTCGAACGTGGGGGGATCGTATTTCTTAAAGTCGGCCAGGTTGGCCCGCACGCGGTCCCGCTCAGTCAGCGGAACTGACCCCTCCCCCGATCACTCGCGTCCTACTCTCCTATACCCTATCCATTCCATTCATTTGTAGCCAAGTGAAGTATTCCTGTGGACGTCGGCACAAATTGTTGTGATTGAAAGGTAAACTCTCTCTCTGATACCATCTTAATCTGTCACGCCCCGGGGGTTTATTTTAGCGGAAACGATTCATAAAAAGGTATGTGTTTGGTGCGTAAATTTTTTTTTTTGAAAAACCTTCTTCCCCGGCGCGTGCCCAGATCCGCCACATATACAGAATCACTCTGCAAACAGACAGAGTCTCCCCTGTATATGCACGGCGTCGCGGCTCGTACAAAGCCCAAAAACGGATATCCATTCAATCACAACAGTTCAGACATACACCCATTCACAATTGCAGAATAAAATACACGGCCGATCAGTTTGAAAAGATAAATCCACAATTGTTGAAACGGCGCCCACCCGGCACCCATATTTTGAAAACCCGTTTCGAAAGCAACATAAGCTCAGAGGTTTTGGAAAACAGTGCCCACACGACACTTAGGTTTTGAAATCCATTTTCGCAGTCCATAAATCCACAAGGTTTTGAAAACGGTGCCCACACGACACCCAAGTTTTGAAAATAGTTTTCGCAATCTTTTCCTTTGTTTGCTCTTTTTTTTTTTCTTAAAGCGGCCAACAGAGATGTAAGGAAAATAAATAATTCATTATTCACCATGCCGACATCCACATCGACCCCACGAGGGTATCGAGAACCACACCACAGTCTACAAATAGTAAATGGAATGCGAAAGAAACAGAGAAAGTACTGTTCGGGGTCTCCAGGGACCCGGAAACTCCTGTCGTGGCCTCACCGTCGCCTAACTCTCCCCCCTGTAGGACCCTGTCGCAAAGTGGGAAGTCAGCGACTAAACAAAAATGATAATAATAAAGCAGGGTAAAGAAATACGTCCAACCGTAGACTATCCGGAGCAACCACCCTCCCAAGAGGGAAAAGTAATACGAACACCTGTAAACCTGCAATGCCCGACCACGTCGGACAACTAAACCGACGGGTCGCCTGTAACCCTGCAATACCCGACCACGTCGGACAACTAAACCGACGGGTCGCTTGTAACCCTGCAATACCCGACCACGTCGGACAACTAAACCGACGGGTCGCACCGCTCGCACCTCGGCGCATCCAAACCCCACAACTACAGGGGCCCCACTACGTCCACGTGGGTATACACGGGTCATAGACCACTTTTTCGGAAAAGCGCACCCTTTGCGGTGGCCAAACCGCGGGTGCGCGTGCTGCAGCCTCGAGCAAAGTAACCAATAGTACTACATATCCGAGCATCGTAACCATAATACCGCATATCCGAGCATAGTAACCATAATACCACACATCCGAGCAAAGTAACCATAATACCACATATTAGCGCGATTAATTACTTATTTTAAACAAGGTACAATTGCCGGAAACCCGACGCTAAATCCCAAAGCAAAAACCCACCTGTCACGTGTAGTGATCAACTCTCGACTCCCCCGCGTCCCGGCGCGCTCCCCGAAACTACAAAGGAATCCCCGGAAAGAGAATCAGTACCCACCAAAGGCCGTCAATGAAAAACAATTACACTATCCGGTTCCCGTCCTGGAACGGGGCCCTTGGTTCCGACGGGGGCGATGTCGGTGACCGTGGCGGAGGTGACCCCGCGCCGTCGCTGTCCGCGCGTACGCATGGGCCCGTGCGGTGTCAGACCCGCACGGTGCCCGGCCCGCGCGGTGCACTGCCCGCACTCGCGGGCTGCCTCGCTCGGCGCCCAGCCCCGCGCGGCGCCCCCGCATGCGGCCGGCCCCGCGCGGCGCCCAGCCCGCGCGGGTGCACTGCCGGCATGGCGGGTTGCCTCGCTCGGCGCCCAGCCCCGCGCGGCGCCCCCGCATGCGGCCGGCCCCGCGCGGCGCCCAGCCCGCGCGGGTGCACTGCCCGCATGCGCGGGCTGCCCCGCGAGGCGCCCCCGCATGCGGCCGGCCCCGCGCAACACCCATCCTGCGCGGGGGAGCTGCCCGCAGGCCCGGGCGGCCCCGCGCGGCATCAAGCCCGCGCGGGTGCCCTGCCGGCGGGTGGCTCGCCCCTCCCCCGCCTCCTAGGGCATCGGGTGCCCCACCTCGGAAAACTCCAAGAACTCCCTCCCCTTGCTCGAAACGAGAAACGAAAAGGGGAAACGAAAACACGGCTCACCTCGGTTTCGTTGGCTAGGGTTGAACGAGGGGGATCGTCCCTTTCTTGCGTGCCCGGTTTCGAAGGGTGTGCGGTCGTTCCTCCCTCTCCTCGGTCGCACCGCTTCGGTTCTCCACGCCGATCTATGGGAAGAAGGTAGCGTTGGGGGAAGGCGGCTCCTCGTCCGCGCTCGGGTATTGTACGCCTAGGGTGCGGGAAGTGGGAAATAACCAAACCCTAACCCCAAACCACAAGTTAAACCGAGCGGTCGAAAAGAACAGTGGGAATTAACCCAAACCTCAAACAGAAAGACTAGGGTGATCGGTCACGAACCAGGGTCCGGTCTGCCTCGAAGACCGTGTAAGTCGTCTAAACTGCTAGCAACCTTCCGGAATTTATTCCTAGAGATTCCAGAGTCGGAATCCAACACCGATCGCGTCGCCGTTCTCCGTTTCGCGAGCTTTATTGTCTAAAAATACCCGCGAGCCCCGACGGTCTGCCCAAAAACAAAGAAATATTAGCCACCCTCCGGACCTCTTATGTGAACCGCGGCGCAAAATAAAGCTAACGAAGAGAACCAAAGTATTTTAATACCCGCGGCTACTACAGAATGTCCAGTACAAAAGTGGAACATAAAATACACCGGGTACAACTACCTTAGACTCTCAATGCTGGTAAGGAACTAATCGGCCGCGTCCTCACCTCGATCTGCTGTCTCCGCGCGAACCAAGCCGGAACAGCTGCCTCAACCTGTCACCGCAGCGGGTGTGAGATCTACTGCAGAAGGCAGATCTTAGTGGGTACCGTCCCAAAATCCACGGTATGCCCACTAAGTCTACTGGAGGCAAAACAGATAGGCATGCAGATAGATAGATAGATAGATAATGGTAAGCTGAAAGAAAACTACAGCTAAAGTGTCTCAACATAAGCTCAAGGGAAACTCTATCATAAACATGCTATGCATACCCTCGCTACTGCTAAAATGCCTCAGTATCAATGCTCAAAGAAAAAACCATCTAAGAACATAATATGTGACCACCCGCTCATAACACCCAATCCCAAAGACTGCCACATAGGGTCCAGTCAAGCCTGCGCCTATCGACTAGGAACGCACCTGCCCACTACCACACATCCCCATGGGGACGGGATTTACGTGGGGCGTCCTGTCCGACTATCTCAATCTCAATCAAGTAACCTCCTGGTAACTCGGCCAGGGCATCAACCACCTGGTAACTCGGCCAGGGGCAAGTAACCACCTGGTAACTCGGCCAGGGGCAAGTAACCACCTGGTAACTCGGCCAGGGGCATCAACACATCTACGCATCCGGAGCGTGACCCGAGGGGAGCGACCCCAACGAGCTCAAGTATCACATCAGTCTCAACTGTCTCAATAACGGCATATGCAGGCTATGATCCACGATCAAACAGATCGGCAACTCAATGCTCAGAAGTACAACTCAGTCGGAAAAGACTTCTTGACTCAAACAAGAAAAGCCCAAAACCTCACATGATCTGTCGGAGAACCCTCAACAACTCAATCTGATAATGCACAACTCATGGCTAAGTCGGGAAACCTCCACGACTCGATCTGCCAGAACTCCAAACTCTCAAGCTAGGTCGGAGGTCCACCTCAACGACTAAATCGGAAAAACACAATCTAGAGCAATCACCCAATCCCCACAAGGAAGCTCATCTCACATGACACTAGAGCTCAACACACATGCTCTAAAAATCCACTCGGCCCCTGTAAAGTACCGGGGCTTTGGATAGCGCGCCAACCACACAGATGGCTTGGAGCAGAGAGTTGCCTTGGGCATGTTGCATTTGAGTTTACAGTTGATGCCGGGTTGATTCGGATCAACGCGGAAGCTCCAGCTCGGTTCGGGGTTTTCCGGGCTTTGTATGCCGATTGAGGATGAGATTTGGAGATTACCAACTTCACAGTGGAGTGCCGGAAATTCAGGAACACTTGGAACAGGTGTATTTTCAGATTACAGCGAGGTTCGGGAGGTTCCGGACTGACGCGGAGGATCCGGAGGCAAAAAGTGAGTCGGAACTGGCAATTTTGGAGCCGTTATTTGATTTGAGCACCCCGCCTCAACGGATGAGCTTTTTTAAGAAAAAAGGGTGTGGACACGTGTATTTTCGATTTACAGCGAGGTTCGGGAGGTTCCGGACTGACGCGGAGGATCCGGAGGCAAAAAGTGAGTCGGGACTGGCAATTTTGGAACCGGTATTTGATTTGAGCACCCCGCCTCAACGGATGAGCTTTTTGAAGAGAAAAAGCTGTGGACACGTGTACTTTCGATTTACAGCGGAGTTCGGGAGGTTCCGGACAGCGGCGGAGAGCCCGAAGGCAAAAAGTGAGTTGGAGTTGGGCTTTTTTTGGAATATTTTATTATTTTATTTAAGTGGTTTTGCTTAATGAAGTGGTCTTCTCTGCAAGGTGGCTTTGAGTTGGATGTTGGGTTTTGGATTGTAAGGTAAGTGGATTTGTGTAATGACTGCGGGTCATTAGAAAATAGTAGACAGAGTATTAGAAGAAGTAGAGTGAAATAAAGAGAGAAGATAGTAAGGGGAAGGCTACGGGGAAGTGGTTACTCATCTTGGTAACTTCCGGCCACCATGGATGGAAGAGAAGAGCTATCATCCGGGGTGAAGTAGGGAAGTAGAAAAGCCCTTGGTATCTCCATGTTGTGTGGGGGGGAAGGAAGAAGAAATTCCATCAGGAGCGTTGCCATCGCCATGAAAGGGGGATAGCTCTGAGGGGACCATCGCCATGGAAGGGAGAAGCGCCAGGGAAGAAGGTGAGTTCTGGAAGATGGTGGAAGTGGGTGGAAGAGCCGCAGATAGGACAAGCTTCGGAAGGATGTAGAAGCTCTTTTGGGCGGGTCGGACCAGGCGGGTCGGGTACGGGCTCACCTTTCAACCCGTACCCTCCAACCCGCTATGCAATGAGGAGAGAGGCCCAAGCCCAGGCGGTTGACTGAAGAGAATGGGCCCACCACGGCCCAAATACAGCTAATTCTACTCTTTTACAACCACTACACAATGTTTCTTTAATTACAGATTACTCCCCAGCTTAGCTCTATAAATACATGATGTAACCGAATCTGTAACGAACCTGGAAAATACAGTTACTCGTCTTCTCCAATTTCCTCTTCTCTTTTCTCTCTCTCTCTCTCTTAATCTCTCTTTCTCCCTCACTGCTCCATCTCCTCCAACCTCAGTTCCAGATCTGGGCTTGGATTTATCCCGGATTAAGCTTCAGATCTACAAGTTTAGATAGATCACGTACCCGCATCATCATCGACGCCTTCACGCCTCAGAAAACCCGTTCATCATCGCGTGTGCGCCTCCGATACGGGAATTCATCTCTGTTTCTTCCTCATCGTCGCCATCCAAGCTCGGTTGGCCGTCCCGAGCGGTTGCGACTCAAGGAAGATCATTACAATTGGTATCAGAGAAGTTCCGATCCCAGGGATCGTGAGGAACTGAGCAACCGATCAAGCAACCAATCGGGGTAGCAGATCAAGGCACAAATCGAGGCAACCGATCAAAGCAGCGATTCGAGGCAACAAACCGAGGCAACATCAATCTCCCACAACCGATCCCAGGGAGTTGTTAATCACAACATCCACCTGATTAGAGCATCAAGAATTGGCCACTGGTATTATCAGTTTAACAATCAACTACAAGCATCAGCATCAGGTAATTCTTACTCAATTACAATAACCTGAGTTAGTAGAAGCATAGCTGATAAGAACATAGAGGTATCGCGGTAAAACTTGAACAAGAAGAATTACTGTGGTTGTGAGCAAGATTGGTAAGAAAAACCAAAACCGGTTCAAATTCCCATCACCTGAGCAATTCATGGCTGAGGGAACCAGATTGAAGGATATTACTGAACACATCACCGTGTTGGAAGCAAAGGTGCAAAAGCTTACCACGGATTATCAAGACAAGGTTGCAGAGCTATCCACTCAGATTAAAGAAGTAAGTGAGGTGGGACAGCTTCATTTTGAAGCACTGCAAATCGAAGCTACAAGGAGACATGAGCTTATGTTGAAGGACAATGCCCTGCGTCATGAAGAGTTATTGAAATTGATGTCCTCAACCACTGCTACTGAATCCCATGCCTTTCCAGTACCAAGAGAGCATTACTGCAAGGAGGAGGTTAATAGCATTCATGGCAAAGTTAGAGAAAACAAGGGCAAGGGAATATTACCCATACCTACCAGGGAGTGGGAACCCGGGAATGAGGTCCAGAGGAATAAGTGGAGTGGTAAAGCCAACAATAACCAGCATATACCATACCCCAAGTTAGAATTCCCCAATTTTGGTGGTGAAGATCCAAGAGCATGGATTGAGCATTGTGAAAATTATTTTGAGATCTATCAGATTCCAATGGATCAATGGATCAACATTGCTTCAATGCACATGAGTGGTAAAGCTAGAACTTGGAGGCAGGGTTATTTCATTAACAAACAGGAAGTGAGCTGGGAGGAGTTCATTGAGGCCCTTTGTCGACGGTTTGCACAAGTTGGGGAGAGGTACTTAGTTAGAGAGTTCAACAATCTCAAACAGATAGGTACAGTAGAGAGGTACCAAGAACAGTTCGAGGAACTGAGGACCCAACTTTTGTGCTGTAACCCCCAGTTGACGGAGGAGCATTTTATCTCGTGTTACATCAATGGGTTGAAAGAAGAATTGATACCCTTCTTGGATATCGCACACCCAAATAGCTTAACTGAAGCTTACGAGCAAGCGAAACTACATGAAAGAGCTCTCATGGTAATTAACAGGAAGTTGAAGGGTAACTTCAAAGGGAACACTAGCCCGTACATGTCATCTGCCCAAACCAAGCCAGGGCAATCATTTACTGGAACCAAGAACTACACCTCTAACCAACAGTCTAGTAACAGATCCTTAATCGAACAAAGGAGGGCGGCGGGGCAGTGTTTCAGATGCGGTGAACGGTATTATTCAGGTCATGTGTGCTCTAACAAATCTATCAAATTGTTACAAGGACTGGAGGGAATTTTAGAGGTGTATGATGAGGAGTGCCTGCAGGAGGAAAATACTGAAGAAGAATTGGACAATTCCGAAGTTATGCCTGACGCTGAGATGGGTGTGTCGGTTCATGCACTAAGTGGCGAGAGACCACAGGATACCATTAAGATCCAAGGGGAGTCCAAGGGGAAAACTTTGACCATTTTGATAGACACAGGGAGCACCCATAGCTTTATGGATTTTCAGACAGCGAGAGATATTAAGGCCAACATGGTGGCTGCTACACCTCTACTGGTTACAGTAGCGAACGGACAGAAGGTGCTAAGTAAATTACAGTGCCCGGGGTTCCAGTGGGGCATGCAAGGGCATAACTTCCAAAAAGATCTGAGGGTTATTAGGTTGGATGGGTCGAGCATAGTATTGGGAATTGACTGGTTGAGGTCGTATGGAAGGGTAGTTTTTGATTTTTCTCAGGATGCTATTACTATACAAAAAAATGGTCAGCCCTTAATACTTAAAGGAATTAAGGAAGAAGCTCAAGTAAGACTGATATCTGCCAATCAATGGTATCAAGAACTGCAGTGTGGAGAGTGCTGTATCATAAGTCACTGCAGATCAGCCAGCATTACAGAGCATGGCCCAGATAATGACCCTGCTCTACAGAGGGTGTTAACCCAATTTGCCGATATTTTTGAGACTCCCACTGGATTGCCCCCTCCCAGATCTGTGGATCACAAGATACCACTACAGCCCGGGGCCCTTCCAGTCAAGCTCAGACCATATCGCCACTCATATGAACAGAAGGGGGAGATAGAGAAACAGGTGAAAGAAATGTTGGAATCTTCCATAATCCAAACGAGCAATAGCCCATTCGCCTCTCCTGTATTGTTAGTGAAGAAGAAAGATGGGAGCTGGCGCATGTGCATTGATTACCGACAGCTTAACAAGGTTACTATTAAAGATAAGTTTCCGATCCCCATTATCGATGACCTTCTCGATGAATTAGGTGGGTCCACACTCTTTTCTAAATTGGATTTACGGTCGGGTTATCATCAGATTAGGGTCTACCCCGATGATATACCTAAAACGGCTTTCAGGACACATCAGGGGCATTACGAGTTCAAGGTAATGCCCTTCGGATTAACCAACGCCCCCGCTACTTTCCAATCTTTGATGAACACCATTTTTGCTCCCTACTTGAGGAAGTATGTTTTGGTTTTCTTTGATGACATATTAATATACAGCAAGAGTTTCGGGGAACACTTAGAGCATTTGAAAGTAGTTTTGGGCGTAATGAGGCAAAACCAGCTATATGCAAAGAAGAGTAAGTGTACTTTCTGCCAGGCACAAGTGGAATACTTGGGGCACATTGTCTCTGCAAGAGGGGTGGCTACAGATCCCGCGAAGGTAGAAGCAATGAGTAAGTGGCCGGTACCAAGAACTCTTAAAGAACTGAGGGGGTTCTTGGGGCTAACAGGGTACTATAGGAAGTTTGTGAAGAGTTATGGTTCTATTAGCAGACCTCTCACAGACTTGCTAAAAAAGGATCAATTCTGTTGGTCAGGGGAGGCTCAGTCAGCTTTTGAAGCTCTAAAGAGAGCTATGACTGAAGCCCCAGTGTTGAGGATGCCGAACTTTAGTGAGCCTTTTGTACTGGAAGTTGATGCCAGTGGAGATGGCATTGGTGCTGTCCTTTCCCAGGAAGGGAGACCAATCGCTTATCTCAGCAAAGCGATTAAGGGGAGGAACATGGCTCTTTCTACCTATGAGAAGGAATTACTCGCAATTTTAATGGCAACTCAAAAGTGGAGGCACTACTTGATGATGGGGTGTTTTGTCATCAAGACGGACCACGAGAGCCTTAAGTACCTCCTAGAACAAAAAATTGTTACGCCGATGCAACAAAAAGGGATGCTGAAATTGTTGGGTTTTACCTATAGTATCTTGTATAGAAAGGGGAAGGAAAATGTGGTTGCGGATGCACTATCGCGCCAAGGGTGGGACTTAGGACACAGTTCAGCTCTCACTGCAGTGGCTCCAGCTTGGGTCACTGAGTTGGAGGAAAGCTACAGGGGGGACCCCGTTTATGATACTATCTTAACTGGGTTGACCCTGCACCCGGAGGAGTACAAATCCTATACTTACAGCCAAGGCGTGCTGAGATACAAAGGGAAGGTCTGCATAGGCAGTTTGGGTCCCCTGAGAAGGAAGGTGATGGAACAGTTTCACAATTCTGCTATGGGTGGGCATTCGGGTTTATTACATACCTATCAGAGAATCAAGGGGCACTTCTATTGGCCTGGGATGAAGAAGCAGATAGAAGATCTTATCAAAAACTGTGAAATTTGTGCACGAAACAAGGTGGACTCCCAATCTTACCCTGGGTTATTACAACCCCTACCCATACCCTACCAAATCTGGGAAGATATTAGTATGGACTTCATTGAGTCATTACCGAAATCGGAGGGTAAGGATACTATCTTAGTAATCGTTGATCGTTTGACCAAATATGCACATTTTGTGCCCATGAAGCATCCGTTTTCAGCAGTAGATGTGGCCAGAGTGTTTATGGACACTGTGTATAAGTTACACGGGTGTCCTAAAAGCATAGTAACTGATCGTGATAAGATCTTCACTAGTCAGTTTTGGAAGGGATTATTCCAGCTTCTGGGCACCCAATTAAAGATGAGCACATCATATCATCCAGAGACGGATGGGCAAACCGAAAGGGTCAATCGTTGCTTGGAAACCTACCTGAGATGTATGTGTTTCCAACACCCAAAACAATGGGCTAAGTACCTCTCTCTCGCTGAGAGATGGTACAATACCAACTATCATACATCTCTGGGCACTACTCCCTACACGGCACTATATGGGGTGGCTCCTACTTCTACCCCGGTGGCCGCTGATGACGCAGCTACCACTTCAGAGGTAAGAGATTGGATGCAAGAAAGGAATCGACTCACCACAGAGCTACGGGATAGGTTGCTCGTAGCCCAGAACCGTATGAAACAGCAAGCAGACAAGCATCGCAGAGAGAAGGAGTTTGAGGTAGGGAGTGAGGTATACCTGAAATTGCAACCTTACCGTCAGCAATCCCTAGCTGCGAGGCAAAGCCCCAAACTGGCAGCTAGGTACTATGGGCCTTTTGAAGTCTTGGCCAAGATTGGGAAGGTAGCGTACCGGCTAAGGCTACCGCCGGAGTCACAGATACACCCGGTATTCCACGTGTCGCAACTGAAGCAAGGGCCACAATCCGACAAGCATGTCACACCGGGGGTGCCGCTGATTAGTAGTGAAGGGGAGCCTTTAGCAGGTCCGGCCGAGATTTTGGACCGCCGCTCCGTCAAGATTGGGCGAAGGGAGGTACAGGAGGTTCTGGTCAGATGGTATAACCTCCCTCCCGAATCGGCGACGTGGGAGCGGTACTCCTCCTTGTTAGCAAGGTACCCTGATTTCCTCCCTGAGGGCAGTGAGGCACTCAAGGAGGGGGTACTGTAATGACTGCGGGTCATTAGAAAATAGTAGACAGAGTATTAGAAGAAGTAGAGTGAAATAAAGAGAGAAGATAGTAAGGGGAAGGCTACGGGGAAGTGGTTACTCATCTTGGTAACTTCCGGCCACCATGGATGGAAGAGAAGAGCTATCATCCGGGGTGAAGTAGGGAAGTAGAAAAGCCCTTGGTATCTCCATGTTGTGTGGGGGGGAGGAAGAAGAAATTCCATCAGGAGCGTTGCCATCGCCATGAAAGGGGGATAGCTCTGAGGGGACCATCGCCATGGAAGGGAGAAGCGCCAGGGAAGAAGGTGAGTTCTGGAAGATGGTGGAAGTGGGTGGAAGAGCCGCAGATAGGACAAGCTTCGGAAGGATGTAGAAGCTCTTTTGGGCGGGTCGGACCAGGCGGGTCGGGTACGGGCTCACCTTTCAACCCGTACCCTCCAACCCGCTATGCAATGAGGAGAGAGGCCCAAGCCCAGGCGGTTGACTGAAGAGAATGGGCCCACCACGGCCCAAATACAGCTAATTCTACTCTTTTACAACCACTACACAATGTTTCTTTAATTACAGATTACTCCCCAGCTTAGCTCTATAAATACATGATGTAACCGAATCTGTAACGAACCTGGAAAATACAGTTACTCGTCTTCTCCAATTTCCTCTTCTCTTTTCTCTCTCTCTCTCTCTTAATCTCTCTTTCTCCCTCACTGCTCCATCTCCTCCAACCTCAGTTCCAGATCTGGGCTTGGATTTATCCCGGATTAAGCTTCAGATCTACAAGTTTAGCTAGATCACGTACCCGCATCATCATCGACGCCTTCACGCCTCAGAAAACCCGTTCATCATCGCGTGTGCGCCTCCGATACGGGAATTCATCTCTGTTTCTTCCTCATCGTCGCCATCCAAGCTCGGTTGGCCGTCCCGAGCGGTTGCGACTCAAGGAAGATCATTACAATTTGTTACTTTTAATTAATCCCCCTTGCTTGCTATTTAAGCTTTACTTAATTAGGGAATTAATTAGTGGTCTGAAGCTTTTAGGGAGGTAACCTCACCTTGGGTGGCCTCACCTCCCTCTCCAACACCATCACCCCTCCGTGGCTTCTTCGAAGCAGAGAAAGAAAGGAAAAGAGAAGGAAAGGAAAAGAGAAAAGAAAGAAGAAGAGGGAAGGGGGATTAGCAAGAAGGGATTTTTGGATGCTATTCTGGGTTTCGGTCTCTCCGTTGGTGGCCGTGGGGAGCGAGGGCGTGCTTCGTGCTCCTTCAAGGTAAGTGGATTTATATGTTTTAATGGTGGAATTGATTTTTGAATTTTATTTTTGGGCTTTGATAATTTATTTGGAGTTAATTGGAGTTTTATGGGTTTTTATTTGATGCTAGAATTTTATTTGGAGCCATTGGAGATTTGTGTTGGTTTTAAAAGCTAAAAAATTGATTTTTGGGAAATCTTGGTGCTTTGAGGATTTTTGGAGAAATCTTAGAGTAAAAAGAGTTTTTAAATTGATTTATGGAGCTAATTTTAAGTTGTAGAATTTATTTTAATTTTTTTTGCGCCATGGGAGTCGCGCGCGCGCGCAATGGCGCATGCGCGGCCGGCGCGAATGCTGCGCGGGCGCGCAATGGCGCTGCGCGCGGCAGCCGCCAGGATGCTGCAGAGTTGCAGCACCCTGCTGCTGGGGCGGCGCAGCAGGGCCGCGCGCAAGCGCGCGCGGCAGTGCGCGCGCAGCAGGAGGCTGCGCGCGGCACTGCTTGGCCGCGCGCGAGCGCAGGCGGCAGGACGCGCGCGCAGCGCTGCCCCGCGCCCGGGCTGCGCACACCGCAGGGTGCGCGCAGCGCTGCGGGCCGCGCGCAGCAGTGCGCGCACCGCAGCGGGCGCGCGCGGGCGAGCGGAGCGCCGCTGGGCGCCGCGCGGCAGCCCCTGCGCTGCGCGGCCGGGCTTCGCGCCGCGTGGCCGGCCTCCTAGGCCGCGCGGCTGCGTTTTTCGCCGTTCGGCGTAGCCCGGGTCTGCGGCGACGCTCCGTTTTCGCTTGCCGGCGCCGTTTTTCGCCGGCGGAGTCCGGTTTTCGCCACCGCGCGCTGTTTTCGCCGTCGGCCGCTATTTTTCGCCGACGGAGTTTGTTTTGCGACGCATGCAGTTTTCGCGAGCAGATTTTTAGTGCAGTTTTGCTAGAGGTTTCGCGCGCTGTTTTCACAGCTTTCGCTGTTTTCGCGAGCGTTTAGCGTGCAGTTTTGCAGGCCGTTTTCCGCTGTTTTCGCGAGCAGTTTCGCGAGCGATTTTCGAGCAGTTTTTTCGCGAGCAGTTTCGCTAGCGGTTTTCGCTGTCTTTCGCGGGCAGTTTTTCGCGAGCAGTTTCGCGAGCAGTTTTTCGCTAGCAGATTTTAGTGCAGTTTTGCGAGCGGTTTCGAGCAGTTTTTCGCGAGCAGTTTCGCGAGCAGTTTTTCGCGAGCAGTTTCGCAAGCAGTTTTTCGCTAGCAGATTTTGGTGCAGTTTTGCGAGCGGTTTTTGAGCAGCTTTTTTGCAAGCTGATTTTCGAGCTGTTTTTCGCCGCCGTGTGCTGTTTTTCGCCGTCGGGCGCAGTTTTTCGCCGACGGAGCAGTTTTTCGCCGCCGCGAGCTGTTTTTCGCCGTCGGGCGCTGGTATTTCGCCGACGGAGCAGTTTTTCGCCGCCGCGAGCTGTTTTTCGCCGTCGGGCGCTGGTTTCCGCCGACGGAGGCTGGTTTTCGTCGCCGCGCGCTGTTTTCGCCGTCGGAGTCTGTTTTTCGCCGTCGGGCGCTGGTTTTCGCTGACGGAGGCTGTTTTCGCCGACGGAGGCTGGTTTTCGCCGCCGCGCGCTGTTTTCGCCGTCGGAGTCTGTTTTTCGCCGTCGGGCGCTGGTTTTCGCTGACGGAGGCTGTTTTCGCCGACGGAGGCTGTTTTTCGCCGTCGGATGCCCGATTTTGACCGTTTTGATTGATTTTGCGATTTCTTCGCTTCTGGCAGCTTGCGGTGCGGTTTTTAGCTTCCGCAGAGCGCGCGGTCGTATGGTTGGTCGCTGCGTGCTCCGTTTCGCGTGCGGATTCTGGCATCGGGCTTCGTGTTGCGTGCGGACCCCTTGGAGGCCAGGTGAGCCCGCTGAGCCCAATTGCAAGTGTCGACGAGCAATTGGTGGCTTTCTGAGGTGGGTTGGTTTTCTCTCCAAGTCTACGGACTTCCTTCTAATTCTATTGTGATAGGATTGCATGCTAGTTTAAGTGTTTTCTTGGAACTTAACTAGCACCCCCGTCATATGTGCATGTGTTTGACCAGACCAATAGAGAACCTTGATTTGGGCTAGGTTCCTTTATGCTTTAGACATCCCACACTTTGCTTATCCCTCTGGAGTTAGGGTTCCTCGCCCGGGTAGTGGGCCGAGAGGTCAGAGCGTTGTGGGACGGGTGTTGCACTCGGGCCCGGGGGGCCGAGTGGGGTCTGGTGGCTGGGTTAGGCCAGTGTTAGTGTTTTGGGGAACCGTTTCAGTTAAACGGTGGTCCCGGGGTTTTCCTTTCCGCTGTTCTTCTCGTCACCACCCTGTTGTGATCGTGGTGCACGTGTGTTAGCAGGACCTTGAACCCAGAACCTTTTTGGACGAATACATGATTTTAGTCAGCCAATGTTTCTTCCAAGCCTCGCAAGGTTGCCTGAGTCTGTTCTTGTTTGATAGGACGAGGGCATTAGCTCTTCGAGGTTTGGGCATAAAACTTGATTTCAAAGGGTTTTCCTAAAAAGACTAAAAATCATTAAAAAGATGGATTTCTCTCAGATCGAATGGTTTTCTGAAATAAATGACATGGTTTCTTATAAACTTATCCACCCGAGCGGATTCGAGTGATCTGGGTTCTAAGGGTTGTTTTCTTTCTTGGGGACGTAGGTGTTAGTCTCCCGGGGTTTCGGACCTTTCGCAGATCTGGCTGTGGAGTAGCTCCGGCCGTGTGTTGTGTGTTGAGTTCAGTGGGGTGTTGTTGAGGGAGCCGTTGGGAGAGACGGTGGTCCCAGCTGTGTAGTACTTTCGTTGAGTGGGTCAGTGTTGTGAGATTGAGTCGTGGAGGGTTCTCCGACTGAGTTGTGCTTTGAGCATCGAGATACCGATCTGTTTGATCGAGGATTATAGCCTGCAGGAGCCACTTGTGAGACAGTGATACTGATGAGATACTTGAGTTCGGTGGGGTCGCACCCCTCGAGCTACGCCCCGGGTGCGTTGATGATTCCGAGCCTGATGAGGCTGCGATGATGATACCGAGCCTGACGAGGCTGCGATGATGCGCCTAGTTCATATACTAGAGGTCGCTTGATACCCCTGGCCGAGCTACCATGGGGTCACTGTGTGAGATATCGAGTTTGTCCGATTGGACACCCTGGTTGATACACCAGGGGGCGCAGGCTTGACTCGACTGGACCCTGAGGGGCAGTCGCTGAGATTTGGGTTACACTGAGAGAGTGATGGCATAGCATGTGTCATAGTAGAGTTTCTTGAGCATAGGACTTGTGACATATTGTCAGCAGTGAGTGGCTGCATACCATCATCCATAGTCTCTTCCTATTGAGCATAGTAGATAGAGGCATGTTAGCTGTAGATTCTTTTCCAGCTTATTTTCATTATCAGTCTTATCTGTTATCTTATGCCTCTAGTAGACTTAGTGGGCAGACCGTGGTTCTTGGAGACGGTACCCACTGAGAACTACTGTAGGATGTAGTTCTCACACCCTCTGTCGGTGACAGGTTGCTGAGGCTTTCTTCCGTTCCTGCCGAGCTGACTGGACGGACCGAGGACAGGGAGTCGCGTGATAGTTCCCTACCAGCATTTGTTACTTAGAGTGAGGTAGATGTACCATCCCGGATTGTGGGAGTTGGTTATATTTTCCTGTTTAGCTATCTCCCTTTTGGATTCGTAGATGTTGTATAGGCGGACTTCTATTTGTATCGTCTGATTTTGGGAGATAGGCTATGTGTTGTTGCAACCTTGTAGTTGTGAAATTTTATAGTACAGCTTTTTATCCGCTCTGATATCTATGTAGCTGTAGTTTTGTCTTTTGCAGGCTAGACGCTTCGTCTGTACGGCAGTTTCCGTACAGATGGCGGATCTGTTAGCGAGCCCGGGTCGCAGTTTCGACCCCGGGGCGTGACAGATTAGAGTGGTATCAGAGCCTAGGATATAGGTCATTGAGGACTTAGAAACCCTAGGCTTGTGGTTGGACATTAGGATGACTACGTGAGAGTCGTGACTTTTAGCGAGAGTCCAGATTGAGTTTTTACCTCTCCCTCGGGTTGGGATGAGTGATTTGATATGTTATTCTCTCAAAGTGATCATGTTGGCTGCAGACAACATAATACTTTAGGAAGGATAACAAGTTTTAGACTCTCGCTGGATTGGGTCGAATGGTTGTTATGTCCTGACATTCGTTTTTGTTTCAGTTACTTGCGATGCCGCCGAGACGTCGTGCAGCGACGAGAGGGTGTTTGACCTCGGATGAGGAGCCCGAGCGGCGAGCGGCCGGGCAGGCCAGGCAGAGTGTGGTACAGGAGCTGCGGGCTCAGGTGGCCCAGATGTCAGAGGCGTTGCGGCGCCAGGAGGTGGCGGCCAGGCGCCAGGAGGAAAATGTGGAGCGCATGATGCGCATGCTGGAGCCGAGAGCACCTCTTGTGGCACCACCATCAGTACTTCCGGTTACGACATCCTCGACCTCGTCACAGATTTCTCCGTTGACGGAGACAGAGCAGAGGGAGCTCATGGATCGACTATCCTTTATCCGCAAGTTTCATCCCCCGCGGTTCTCATGTGAGAGTTCGGAGCCGTGGGAGGTTGAGAACTGGATCGCGGCCATGGAGAAATTGTTTGAGAACCTCTTCATCAAGGAAGAACATCGGGTACATTTGGGGGCGCACTTTTTGGAGAGGGACGCCGAGACTTGGTGGCGTCGAGTCCGCCCAGTTGGACCGCCAGGAGTTCCGTGATGACTTGGCTAGAGTTTCGAGCTTTGCTACGCGGGGCCTATTTTCCTGATAGTGCAAAGCAGAAAATAGAAGGGGATCTTCGACGATTGCAGCAGGGTGATCGACCACTTCATGAGTACATTCGGGAGTTCCAGAAATTGTTGGGCTGTGTGCCACTTGTCGTCCCAGATGAGGCTCAGAAGGTAGATTTGTTTGAGAGAGGATTGCATCCGGATATTTATCCCCTTGTGCATTCGCGTAGAGCGCCGACTTTGGATGCGGCTATTGAGCATGCTCAGTGGGTTTCCCGAGGCACAGCGGTTATGTCAGAGAGGGACAGAGCGCCAGGATCCAGCTCCGGGGTAAGGCATCCGGTATCGCCTGATTTTGGACAGTCTAGTAGATCGGGACCCCCGGGGCCGCCACCATCCCAGTCTGAGGGTCGTGGATTTCAGAGAGGGCGGAGATCAGGAGGTCCCCCACAGCCGAGGCACCAGCAGCAGTATCAGGATGTGTGTGTCATTTGCGGAGGACCGCATGCAGTGCAGCAGTGTGATCATAGGCAGGGGCGATGCTTTTCGTGTGGACAGTCGGGGCATTTTCAGACAGCATGCCCTCAGGTAGTACTTACGGTAATGCCGCTTGCGACGGCACCCCCGCTACCTCTTCCAGAGGAAGGAGCTCCTCCGACTTACCGCCAGCCAGATGAGGCCACGACGTCGAGGCAGTCAGGACGACGACCACCCACATAGGGAGGATGAGTTGGGTTGCCCGATTGGTGGGCGCCAGGTTAGCGGATCGCATGGTACTTGGTATGACTTCCTTTCCTAGTGATTGAGATCAGCGTTTTGCACCCCTACCTGGTTGAGTGGTTGGATTGCGGTTTTGGGTTGCGGCCACAGCAGGGACAGCTTCAACCTCCCTCTCTCCTTGTTTTCCCGTTTTTAACACCGAAAGTAGCAGACGGAGCGAAAAATTTTGAAGGACTACTCCAGAAATGGAGGCGATGCTGGAACCTGTTCTTGTTTGATCGGGGTGAAGGCATCGGTCCTTTGGAAATTTCGGACTTTACGCTATTTTCGGCTGCTTTTCAAATTGAGAGAGAGTTGGAGTTGATGATATTCCTGATGTAGGTTTCTTGTGGTAGGGTGTGTGTTTTGGTTTCGAGGACGAAACCTTTTGAAGGAGGGGAGAATGTAAAGTACCGGGGCTTTGGATAGCGCGCCAACCACACAGATGGCTTGGAGCAGAGAGTTGCCTTGGGCATGTTGCATTTGAGTTTACAGTTGATGCCGGGTTGATTCGGATCAACGCGGAAGCTCTAGCTCGGTTCGGGGTTTTCCGGACTTTGTATGCCGATTGAGGATGAGATTTGGAGATTACCAACTTCACAGTGGAGTGCCGGAAATTCAGGAACACTTGGAACAGGTGTATTTTCAGATTACAGCGAGGTTCGGGAGGTTCCGGACTGACGCGGAGGATCCGGAGGCAAAAAGTGAGTCGGAACTGGCAATTTTGGGGCCGGTATTTGATTTGAGCACCCCGCCTCAACGGATGAGCTTTTTGAAGAAAAAAGGGTGTGGACACGTGTATTTTCGATTTACAGCGAGGTTCGGGAGGTTCCGGACTGACGCGGAGGATCCGGAGGCAAAAAGTGAGTCGGGACTGGCAATTTTTGAACCGGTATTTGATTTGAGCACCCCGCCTCAACGGATGAGCTTTTTGAAGAGAAAAAGCTGTGGACACGTGTACTTTCGATTTACAGCGGAGTTCGGGAGGTTCCGGACAGCGGCGGAGAGCCCGAAGGCAAAAAGTGAGCTGGAGTTGGGCTTTTTTTGGAATATTTTATTATTTTATTTAAGTGGTTTTGCTTAATGAAGTGGTCTTCTCTGCAAGGTGGCTTTGAGTTGGATGTTGGGTTTTGGATTGTAAGGTAAGTGGATTTGTTACTTTTAATTAATCCCCCTTGCTTGCTATTTAAGCTTTACTTAATTAGGGAATTAATTAGTGGTCTGAAGCTTTTAGGGAGGTAACCTCACCTTGGGTGGCCTCACCTCCCTCTCCAACACCATCACCCCTCTGTGGCTTCTTCGAAGTAGAGAAAGAAAGGAAAAGAGAAGGAAAGGAAAAGAGAAAAGAAAGAAGAAGAGGGAAGGGGGATTAGCAAGAAGGGATTTTTGGATGCTATTCTGGGTTTCGGTCTCCCCGTTGGTGGCCGTGGGGAGCGAGGGCGTGCTTCGTGCTCCTTCAAGGTAAGTGGATTTATATGTTTTAATGGTGGAATTGATTTTTGAATTTTATTTTTGGGCTTTGATAATTTATTTGGAGTTAATTGGAGTTTTATGGGTTTTTATTTGATGCTAGAATTTTATTTGGAGCCATTGGAGATTTGTGTTGGTTTTAAAAGCTAAAAAATAGATTTTTGGGAAATCTTGGTGCTTTGAGGATTTTTGGAGAAATATTGGAGTAAAAAGAGTTTTTAAATTGATTTATGGAGCTAATTTTAAGTTGTAGAATTTATTTTAATTTTTTTTGCGCCGTGGGAGTCGCGCGCGCGCGCAATGGCGCATGCGCGGCCGGCGCGAATGCTGCGCGGGCGCGCAATGGCGCTGCGCGCGGCAGCCGCCAGGGTGCTGCAGAGTTGCAGCACCCTGCTGCTGGGGCGGCGCAGCAGGGCCGCGCGCAAGCGCGCGCGGCAGTGCGCGCGCAGCAGGAGGCTGCGCGCGGCACTGCTTGGCCGCGCGCGAGCGCGCGCGGCAGGACGCGCGCGCAGCGCTGCCCCGCGCGCGGGCTGCGCACACCGCAGGGTGCGCGCAGCGCTGCAGGCCGCGCGCAGCAGTGCGCGCACCGCAGCGGGCGCGCGCGGGCGAGCGCAGCGCCGCTGGGCGCCGCGCGGCAGCCCCTGCGCTGCGCGGCCGGGCTTCGCGCCGCGCGGCCGGCCTCCTAGGCCGCGCGGCTGCGTTTTTCGCCGTTCGGCGTAGCCCGGGTCTGCGGCGACGCTCCGTTTTCGCTTGCCGGCGCCGTTTTTCGCCGGCGGAGGCCGCTTTTCGCCGCCGCGCGCTGTTTTCGCCGTCGGCCGCTATTTTTCGCCGACGGAGGTTGTTTTGCGACGCATGCTGTTTTCGCGAGCAGATTTTTAGTGCAGTTTCGCTAGAGGTTTCGCGCGCTGTTTTCGCAGCTTTCGCTGTTTTCGCGAGCGTTTAGCGTGCAGTTTTGCAGGCCGTTTTCCGCTATTTTCGCGAGCAGTTTCGCGAGCGGTTTTGAGCAGTTTTTTCGCGAGCAGTTTCGCTAGCGGTTTTCGCTGTCTTTCGCGGGCAGTTTTTCGCGAGCAGTTTTTCGCTAGCAGATTTTTGTGCAGTTTTGCTAGCGGTTTCGAGCAGTTTTTCGCGAGCAGTTTCGCGAGCAGTTTTTCGCGAGCAGTTTCGCAAGCAGTTTTTCGCTAGCAGATTTTGGTGCAGTTTTGCGAGCGGTTTTTGAGCAGATTTTTCGCAAGCTGATTTTCGAGCTGTTTTTCGCCGCCGCGTGCTGTTTTTCGCCGTCGGGCGCAGTTTTTCGCCGACGGAGCAGTTTTTCGCCGCCGCGAGCTGTTTTTCGCCGTCGGGCGCTGGTTTTTCGCCGACGGAGCAGTTTTTCGCCGTCGCGAGCTGTTTTTCGCCGTCGGGCGCTGGTTTCCGCCGACGGAGGCTGGTCTTCGCCGCCGCGCGCTGTTTTCGCCGTCGGAGTCTGTTTTTCGCCGTCGGGCGCTGGTTTTCGCTGACGGAGGCTGTTTTCGCCGACGGAGGCTGGTTTTCGCCGCCGCGCGCTGTTTTCGCCGTCGGAGTCTGTTTTTCGCCGTCGGGCGCTGGTTTTCGCTGACGGAGGCTGTTTTCGCCGACGGAGGCTGTTTTTCGCCGTCGGATTCCCGGTTTTGACCGTTTTGATTGATTTTGCGATTTCTTCGCTTCTGGCAGCTTGCGGTGCGGTTTTTAGCTTCCGCGGAGCGCGCGATCGTATGGTTGGTCGGTGCGTGCTCCGTTTCGCGTGCGGATTCTGGCATCGGGCTTCGTGTTGCGTGCGGACCCCTTGGAGGCCAGGTGAGCCCGCTGAGCCCAATTGCAAGTGTCGACGAGCAATTGGTGGCTTTCTGAAGTGGGTTGGTTTTCTCTCCAAGTCTACGGACTTCCATCTAATTCTATTGTGATAGGATTGCATGCTAGTTTAAGTGTTTTCTTGGAACTTAACTAGCACCCCCGTCATATGTGCATGTGTTTGACCAGACCAATAGAGAACCTTGATTTGGGCTAGGTTCCTTTATGCTTTAGACATCCCACACTTTGCTTATCCCTCTGGAGTTAGGGTTCCTCTCCCGGGTAGTGGGTCGAGAGGTCAGAGCGTTGTGGGACGGGTGTTGCACTCGGGCCCGGGGGGCCGAGTGGGGTCTGGTGGCTGGGTTAGGCCAGTGTTAGTGTTTTGGGGAACCGTTTCTGTGGTGACCCGGATCTTTGCAGGGCTTCTACAGTGTGACCAGCAGCTTCTGGAAGCCTACGTGGCATGTCGGCGGTGTTCGCGCGCCAGTTTGGACACAAGAGATGGACTCGGGGCTTAAAATGGATCTCGTAGGTAATCGGGGGACCCCATCGGATGTTTAGAAGAGTTTATGTGAGGTGTGGATATTAAATTTAGGCTCGGCGCGGAATTCGGATTAAAAATACCTTTCCGGGAGCCTCCGGCAAATTATAGGATTGGAATTTGGCAAAATGGACGCCGGATTTGGAATCAGCGCGCGAAAACGGTCAAGATGGGCTATTTACTTACTGTTACTGAGCTTGCGGGTACTGTTCACGCCGGAACAGTGTTTCCGGCGATCGCCGGCGGCGGTTGGCGGCGGCGGGCAGCGGCGGAAGGCGGCGCGCGGCCGCGGGCAGGCGCACAGGGGCGCGGGCAGGCGGCGGAGGGCGCGGGTAGGCGCGCGGTCCACCGCGGAGGTCGTGCACCAGGGGCGGGCCACGTGGCGCTCTCCGGTTGGCCGGTTCAGCAGGCGCGGTCCACCGATTTGGGCCCGGGTGCACGGTAGACCGGGTGGACACGTGGCGTGAGGTGATTGGTTCGGTGTTGTGCTCCCGGTCCACGGAACCGGTGGAGTGGGTGACCGGGGCAGGTGGCCGTACGGCGGGGCAGGTGGCCGTACGGCCGGGGCAGCCGCGACGTGCGCGGTGCACGGGGCCACGTGCGCGGTGCACGGGCTGCCGGGGCCACGTGGCGCGACGCCACTGGCGGGCGCGGGTGCGCCGGGCGCAGCGGGGCCGGGGGCGCACAGTGTTGGGCTACGTGGCCGGCCCACGAAGTTTCGGGCTTGAACAGTAATGGGCCGGGCCCATTACTGTAGCAGCCCGAAAATCGGCGGCGCCCGGAAGTGGGGACACGTTGGGTATTTCTGCAATTGTTTTCTTCGGCCTATTTAAAGGCAACCCGAGCCCCCTTTCCTTGCCTTTTTCTCTCAACCCTCTCACTCTCTACCCGAGCCCCCTCAAGCAAAGTTGTTCACCTCTTCATCCTTGATCTTCCTGCCAAGTTCTAGGATTTTTGGAGGCTCGAATCCCGAGGTTCCCCATTTTACGGCGCGGCGCGACGTTGCATTCCTGGGTTCTTCTTCGGCGCAGCGACAGTGTTTTTGCTCCCCTGGGCTACCCCGAGATCATTTTGCTGTGATTCTTGCGCCGGCAGACTCCTAAGAGGTAGGACTTCATCTTTCGTTTTGGTCGCGCTTTCTCGTTTCGAGGTTTTGGCACGGATCCCGAGGCAAACAGTGACCCCATTTTCTGTGTGGACTTCCTTGACAGCAGCGGGGTATTTTGGCCATATCTTCGCGCACGAGCATTAGACGGAAACGAGCTTATACAACTTTTTCATCTACGGATCGCAAGGAACACGCTCGTATTTTTCTTGGATTTTTGTGAGATTTATTTCGAGGTGAAAATTACTGTTTTCTCCGTGAACAGTGCACAGTTTTAACACAGATTTTTGTATGAGTGTATCCCCTTGCCGAATTTTTATCTTGACTTACCGAACTCCGATTTGGGCGTGCAAGGTACCGATTCGAAGCTATCGACGCAAGGATTGCTGTGATATTTTTATTGGAATTTTCTGGGCACTATCTGCAGGTGATAATTTAATAGTTCTGAATTCGAGGTTGTATGTGGTTTTAAGTGCTATATTTGGGAGCCTAGTGTAATTAGTGGACTTTGTATTGTGCCAGGAGTGTTACGGGTGTGCTGAACTTATTGGAGCAAGGGATTAGAGTTAATTGGTGTTTTCAGCTCTTGGGCTTTGGACAGTCAGCTTTTCAGGTGGGTGCCTTATTCCCGGAACCGGTGGACGGTTCTCTAAATTTTCATATGTTAGCATTGCATGCAGGTGAATGGTATAATAGCGGGGGTTGATCGGTAAGTTTAACAATGAGGATTTTCTGGAAATTGCAAGTGAATTATTCACAGTATGACAATGGTATTAATCAAATAGTCATGTTGATGATTAGTGGAAGCTTATCTAAGGCAAGGATACCCTATATGATTAATTATCATGCCATATTAGCACATAACCTTTTATGAGGATGGTTTATGCATTGGGATAGGATTATGTAGTTATGTGCAGGTTCTACTCTGAGGAGCCATTATGGATTGAGAATTATGGACAGGTATGGTCATTGATAATTTTGGCATGAGGTTTATTTTTCTTTATTCTTCTTGAGGACAAATGCATGCTTGTATGGACATATGTGTATGGACATATAGTTAGGCCATCTTTTACTGCTGCACTACATATTGGAATTTGACTTAGGAGAAACCATGATTGCTTTCTTTCTCCTTTTTATTTAGACTTTTGAGTCATGTTGCTCGGGTTCGAGCAGAGGTTTGGGATAGTGTAGCTGGGACCTTAGGGTCAGAGACAGGGTGTGCTTGATGTTGGATTGTGGGTTATTGCGGCAACCGCGGACAGTAGGCGGTTGACCGGATTTTGGTTATTTTACCCAATTGTGGGTCGTGGGTTATTGCGGTGACCGCGGACTTTGGGCGGTTGACCGGATGTTGACTATTGCATCAGATTGGGTATCAGATTTGTTCTAGTGGATGGTGTTTCCCATTTTTTGAGTACTATTGCGTCAGATCGGGGTTTTGTTAGTGGACGGAGTTTCCCACTTTGATCATAGTCTTGATCCAGTCCTGCTGTTATGAGACAGTGGTTACAGAGATACTCGATACAGTGATGCTTGATACAGTGATACTTTACTCGTGTGGGTCGCTCCCCTCGAGTGCCACTCCGGAGTAGGCTTTCCACGGTGCAGAGCGCCGGGCACCATGCTGGGTTTTGAGTCCTTGGGACTCCTTTGCTTCGGTGTTATGCGTAGGCTGGCATACCCGTCGCGGCAGAGCAGGCAGTACCAGTGATTACTGGTCTATCGATTGGGTTTATTCAGGCAGATACTGTGTGTTACACTCGTGCCTGGGGGACCGAGTGGAGTCTAGTAGCTGTGTTAGACCAGTGCTAGTATTGTTGGGAACCGTTCGGGGTTTGACGGTGGTCCCGTGGTCGTTGTGAGTTCTTTGACCATTGTGTGAGAGGTTGAGCATCTTGAGTCTTTCCGTTCTGAGTGAGAGAGGGCATGGATTTGACTATAGCCTGCATGAGCCACTACTCGATAGCGAGTTAGCTCGTTTGGACGCCCTACGTAATTCCTGCCCGTCAGCGGGAGGTGGTTGTAGGTGGGCGCAGGTTTGACTGGACCCGATGTGGCAGTCAGCTCGATTGGGTCGATTGAGCACCTCGGGTGCGAGAGTTGCATATCTTCATCAGAGTTTCCCCATTTGAGCATTTGGATAGAGGCATGGTAGCTGTAGAGTGTTTCCAGCTTCTTCTTTCAGTTTTACTGCATCGTTATCTTTTGCCTCTAGTAGTCTTGGTGGGCAGATCGTCGGGCCTAGTGGCGATACCCACTGAGAACTCCCTTATTGCGTAGTTCTCACGCCCGTTGGGGGTTTTCCCCCTTTTTGTCCTTTCCCCTCTTTGTTTTGCAGAGTCTTGGCGGGCGTTGCCGTTCTGTGGTTGCTGCGCGTGGTGAGGGAGTAGCGAGCTAGATCCAGACCCATCTTTGGAGAGTAGCGGTACCCCCTTTTGAGGAGATCTTCAGTATAGTTGGTAGATTGGTATTTATTTCCTCTTTTGAGAGACTGATGTAGTGAGGATATGATGTATTGAGAGCTTGTACACTGATGTTCTATTTGAGATATCTCCCTGTTGAGCTATGAGTTTGTACTCGAGGTTATTGTATGATTATCATTTCTGGGAGATGGACCTGGTTGTTTTATTTTCAGTTGTACAGTGGTTGATTTTATTCTACAGCATTTGTATCTTTTAGCTCTGATACCTGTTAGCTGTAGCTCTTTTTGCAGGTAGGACGCTTCGCCTATGCGGGTTTGGCATAGGTGGCGGATCTGTTGGCGAGCCCGGGTCGCAGTTTCGACCCCGGGGCGTGACAGTTTCAGTTAAACGGTGGTCCCGGGGTTTTCCTTGTTGGGTTATATGTAATAAGGATCTAAATAGAGGAAAAAACACCTAGAGGGGGGTGAATAGGTGTAAACGTATAAACACTCAAAAATCGTTGCGATAAAAACCCAATGCGGAAATAAAAAATAGTACGCAAGATTTTTACGTGGAAAACTCCATCACCGGAGTAAAAAACCACGGGACCGATAACACGGCAGAAATCCACTAGAATTAAAACACGTACAAGGTGATTTACCGTACACACTTACGACTCAACCTTTTCCATACGCTCCTAGAGGATCTTCTCCGCTCGCTCCGCGACGCTTCTCGAATCCACGATCTGCGCCCAACGCCGAATCCACGGCGTCCAACGTCGAATCCACGACGTCGGACCGAATCCACGGTCTTCACCCAATAGCACCCTTCGAATCCACGAACGTGCCTCGCTCCGAATCCACGAGAGCGGTTGAACCTTGAATCCACAAGGACACGCGAATCCACGCGCCGATTTTTGGGGTAAATCGTTGTTTTTGGGTGGTGATGATCCGCCGAATACTTAGATCAAAGATAGATCGGAAATACCATCTAAGTATTCATTAGTTTGATTCAACTCAAGATGTGAGTATGAAAACCTAGAATCAAACTAATCAATATAGATGAAGAAACATAGAGTGTTCTCTAATGATTTCCTTTCTTCTCTATATGTGGATCTAGAGCCGTAAAAGATGATCTATGAAAATGACGGCTATTTGGATTAACCCTAGAAAAAGAATCATAGGGTCTATTTATAGGTTAGAAACCCTAGGAAGGAGATAAGAATCAATAACCTAACATTTCTGGAAATTTTACGGACGGCGATCCGGATCGGACTAGCTGTGATCCGGATCGTCGTAACGAGTCAGCCAGTTCCAGAAAAACGAAGGTTCGGGATCCGGATCGAAGTGCATGATCCGGATCGTTCATACAGTTTACCAAACATCAACGTTCGGGATCCGGATTGCGAAGCATGATCCGGATCGTTCAAGGAAAATGGTAAACTCACTGTTCGGGATCCGGATCAAGAGAAGCTACGATCCGGATTGAACTAGTGTATGAACGAACCACCTTCGGGATCCGGATCGAACAACCTGATCCGGATCCTGAACATGTCCCAAGTCCAGTTTTTGATTTTTATGCAATGAAAGATTCTTCCAAGTGTTTCTACACTACAAGAAGTATTCGGATCACACAAAATCTTTAGTTAAACATACCTGGTCCTTTTGAATTCTTCTTTCTTGAGATTGAGTTAAATGATCCAACTTTCTTCACCTTCAATCTTCAAGACTTGAGACTTTCACGAAACTACGCCAACTCAAATTCCGTAACAATCTCCCCCTTTGGCGGTTTCGTGACAAAACACAGATCCACTCAAGAAAATTCAAAAAGATACTTTTGTTGTTATCACCATACAACAAAAATTTACAATGGAGATCCAAAAATTTAAAACATGAGATAAACTCCTAAAACAGACTCTAGACTTAGACATCTGTACTCTCTGCACAAAGAAATCATTCTTGACAAAAAGAGATCGTTAGATACCTCAAGAATATTTAGCATACAAAACCTAGTACAGAGATAGAGTTTATCTGATCATTATGACATTTGAGAATTCAGATATGTAAAAGAATCATAGTCAAAAACCAACATATCTTCTATGCAATTAAAAACCAAATGTCACAAAATGTTAGTCCATCATCAACTTGTTAGTCATATTACATGTCCAAATAGTTAGTCGAATAGTTAGTCGAGACATGCAAACAATCTGTCACGCCCCGGGGTCGAAACTGCGACCCGGGCTCGCCGACAGATCCGCCATCTGTACGGAAACTGCCGCACAGACGAAGCGTCTACCCTGCAAAAGATCTATAGCTAAACATGTATCAGAGCTGAAATAGAACTAATAGCTACAGAATCAAACACTTAACATCTTAATATAAATATATCCTCAATGCATAGTATCTCAGCTATGAAAAATAAAATAATCCTCACAGATCACTCAGACTGTCCAGTACAAAAGTGGAATCATAAAAGATACAAGGTACATCTACCTCTGACTCTCAAATAAAATGGGTAAGGAGCTACACGGCCACGTCCTCACCTCGATCAGCTGTCTCCGCGCGAACCAAGCCGGAACAGCAACCTCAGGAAACCTGTCACCACAGCGGGTGTGAGAACTACTGCAGAAGGTAGTTCCCAGTGGGTACCGTCACCAATATCCACGGTATGGCCACTAAGTCTACCGCTGCGCAAAACAATAGGTATGGAGATAGATAATACGAAAGCTGAAAAGAAACTACAGTTAATATGCCACAAATATCATACTCAAAGAGAATACTAATCGAACCAATAGAACCATCAAACCTTCGCCACTCACTGGGCGGCATCGCCACTCACTGGGCGGCATAACACGGAACTAATAGAACCCTCATGTGAAAACCGCCTCAACAGGCCAAACCATCGCCACTCACTGGGCGGCATCGCCACTCACTGGGCGGCATCGCCTCTCACTGGGCGGCATCTCACGAAACCGCCTCAACAGGCCAAACCATCGCCACTCACTGGGCGGCATCGCCACTCACTGGGCGGCATCTCACGGAACCGCCTCAACAGGCCAAACCATCGCCACTCACTGGGCGGCATCGCCTCTCACTGGGCGGCATCGCCCCTCATTGGGCGGCATCTCACGGAACCGCCTCAATAGGCCAAACCATCACCACTCACTGGGCGGCATCGCCACTCACTAGGCGGCATCGCCCCTCACTGGGCGGCATCTCACGGAACCGCCTCAACAGGCCAAACCATCGCCACTCACTGGGCGGCATCGCCCCTCACTGGGCGGCATCTCACGGAACCGCCTCAACAGGCCAAACCATCGCCACTCACTGGGCGGCATCGCCTCTCACTGGGCGGCATCGCCTCTCACTGGGCGGCATCTCACGGAACCGCCTCAATAGGCCAAACCATCACCACTCACTGGGCGGCATCGCCACTCACTGGGCGGCATCTCACGGAACCGCCTCAACAGGCCAAACCATCGCCACTCACTGGGCGGCATCGCCTCTCACTGGGCGGCATCGCCTCTCACTGGCGGCATCTCACGGAACCGCCTCAATAGGCCAAACCATCACCACTCACTGGGCGGCATCGCCACTCACTAGGCGGCATCGCCCCTCACTGGGCGGCATCTCACGGAACCAATAGAACGCTCCACGACTCAATCTGATAAAACCCATGAAACCCCCAAGACACTAGAAACTCTCCACGGAGTCAAGAAAAATTCCACTCGGCCACCAGGCACGAGGGCACATGCACTCTGAACCCGTCCGACCCTTCTGGGCAATCTAATAATTTAAAAGAATATTTTTAAAGTCAAATTTCCATTAAAACAACTTCGGTGATTTTTAAGACGGTTCAGATGCAGTCTGAATGCCAACTAAATATACGGGCTAGTGTCCAACGATAATAGGAACCTACTAAAAATAATTAGGGGTACAGGTTAGCATTATACAATATTCCAGGCATCTATCAGATTTTTCATTATAATAAAAATACATGCTAGACATACAGGATATTCAAAATACATGCTAGACATACAGGATATTCATGCAGAAGCATTAGGGGACATTCAATAAAGTTTGGAAGACTTCCAACCCACCTGGAACGCTTTCCGCAGGCAAACGCTGAAGTCGATGAAGCGCCGCACCGCTCACTGTCAGAAACTGCCGGAACGCCCAAAAAAATCGCGCCGCACGCGCTCGCGCTGCCGCGGTCCTCGGGAAAATCCCCCGGAAGCTCAATCATTCCTCTCGAGTCCGCAAAAAGAAAATCCGGCGCGCTCTGGCTCCTCGCTGTCAACTCACAGCACTCACGCAAGCAACCTCGGCTCCGCGTAGTAAAAACCCAAGCCTCAGCCAACAGCACTCAAGTGGCTCCCAAGGTGCAGGCATGGAACGAGATGGAAGGAAATAAAAATCCATTCAGCTCAAACTTAAGTAAATCCATCAATAAAATCCCAAAAAATCCATGCTTGAAACAAATCCAACAACGTACCTCACAGCCGACACGCGCGCGGCTTCGTCCAGTTCCAAGCATCAAGACCACACAAGGACACCCTTGCTTGCTTTTCTTTTATTCCCTCTTCTTCTCTTTTCTTTTCCTTAATTTTCTTCTCTTTTCTTTTCCTTAATTTTTTTTTCTCATTTCTTTTCTCTCTTTCTTTTCCTCAATCTCTTTTCCTCTCTCTGTACCCCCAGGAAGAAGTGAGGAGGCGGAGTCCACATATAAATAGACAAAGGGAGTCCTCAGGGTGAATTGGAGGGTTGGCACAGTGAAAAGACCAAAATGCCCAAGCTTAACAACACCAAAGGACCAAAGGCCCGCTCAGAGGCCCACGAGCGCGGCGCCCACTTGCTGCGCGCGCTCACTGCGCGCGCTCACTGCGCGCGCCCGCATGCAGCGCGCGCCCTCATGCGCGCGCCCGCATGCGCGCCGCTTGCCGGCCTCATGCGCGTGGCCGCATGCGCGCGCCGCTCGCAGCGGCAGCGCGCGGCGCCCAAGCGCGCCGGCACAGCAACCTCACCGGCCGCGCGCGGCGCCTTTGCGCGCCCGCGCGGCACCCTCTGCTGGGCATTCCTCCACTCCCGGACAGCAAAAACAACCAAATCAGCAACTAGAAAGATCCAAATTAACTCCATAAATCGAAACCAAGCTTTCTCTTTCTCTCACTAGAAAATTGCAATGTGCCTCCATGAGGATCGACGCGCGTGCGCTCCGCTCGGCTCCACTCGGCTACTAGCGATAGAATCGCGCCGTCAAGACGATTAAAACCCTCTTTTACTTTCTTTCAATTCATCTTATTTTTCTCCTCCTTCCCATTTCTCTCATTCCTCTGTTTGAGGAATAAATCCTCTGTTTGAGTCTTTGGAGAAGACGATGACATGGCAACATAATTAATTAGTGCTAGTGCATGGTCCATGGTGTAAAGGACCTCATACCTTTTCCAACACCCACCTTAATTCCATCCATACACCAACACACTCTCTTTCAAATACCTTCCTTTCTTTAATTAATTTTTTTTTTTTTCTTTTCTTTCAATCAAATACAACACAGACCAAATCCACCAAAGCCACTAATTAAATAAATAATTTAATTAATCCAAATAAGCCAACTCCAAATCACTTTTTACCTTCGGGGTCTCCGCACCGGCCTGAGACCTCCCGAACTCCGCTGTAATCTGAAAATACACACGTCCACAGTTTTTTCCCCTCAAAAAGCTCAACGGTGGAGACGGTGTGCTCAATCCAAAAACCGGCTCCAAAATCGTCAGTTCCAACTCACTTTTCGCCCTCGGGTCCTCCGCGTCAGTCCGAAACCTCCCGAACTCCGCTGTAATCTGGAAATACACACGTCCACAGTTTTTCCTCCTCAAAAAGCTCAACGGTGGAGACGGTGTGCTCAATCCAAAAACCGGCTCCAAAATTGCCAGTTCCAACTCACTTTTCGCCCTCGGGTCCTCCGCGTCAGTCCGGAACCTCCCGAACTCCGCTGTAAAGATAAAGTATACCTGTTCCAAGCATTTTCCAATTTTCTGCACTCCACTGTGAAGTCGAGGCTTCCCCGAAGCCAGTCCTCTATCGGCGCACAATGCTCGGAAGACTCCGATTCAAGCCAGGGCTTCCGCGTTGATCCGAATCAACCCGAACTCAACTATAAACAAATATGAAACACGCCCAAGGCGATTTCTCCACACCACGCCATCTTGCGAGGTCGGTGCGCCATCCGAAATCCCGGTACTCCACACTCTCCCTTCCTTAAAAAGGTTTCGTCCTCGAAACCCAAAATAAATCCAAATCTCAGGAGAATGTCTCGATCAAATAGGAATAGAAAACACTCAAGTCATCCTCAGGCTCTCAAGTGGTCGCTCTCACTCATCACGATGACTCCACTTAACCTTCACCCCAAGGTATATCTCGATTAAACAAATTCTTTTGCCTCACAAGTAGGAATTGCATTGGCCACTCCAGATGTCACAAATCCTCATCCATCTCTAACGGAGTGAAGTCCAAAACATGCCAAGGATCAAACACACATCCTTCAGCCAGATAATTACCCGCGGGCCAACTTCCGCGTAAACTCAAAACTATACAAATCCCCGCGGTTAATGGCTTCCAAAAATCAGGGTCTCCAATACCAACTTCCGTCCTCTATTGGCATAACTCCTACGTTGCTCCTTAGCAACCAATGCTCAAAATTCTACAATTACACTCTCACAATCCCCCCCACAGGGAAGAAATTCAAAATCGGGAATATTCTCCAAAATTTCCAACTCTCAATTCCAAGTTTGCACTGCTCGCCTAGATAAGGCGTAACTGACCATAAAGCCCTTGCCGGAATAATGCAATCATACACCCTTGAAAATTCTATCCCCCGGCGTTATCTCAAAACAAACATTCTGAGTTTCCAAGTACTTCAGGTTCGAGGATCCACGAATAACTCAATTCTCTCTTTATCGCCGGCAACATCTACATCAAAGCTGGCATCCTCCTTAGCTTTATCTCTTCCAAGCTACACTGACCTTGCATATTCCAAGAGCTTCTAACCTCTGTCATTAACATAGGTCTAGGCCCAACCCAAGTGGTATCACTCTTCGTTGGGTCCTCTGACTCTCTTGTAGCTGTCATCACATGGCCTAACCACAAAATTTCCTGAAGTCCAAATGCAACTCTCACCACATGGCATACAACTTCTCTCTCTTAGTAGTTGCAGCACTATCCTCAAGCTCTACGTCACCTTGGAACCCGATCCAAATATAATCAAATCCAACGGCCCAGTACAAAGATCAAACTCAACAACTGGTACCACAACTCGGTGTAGAGCTCGAACTCACGCCGACACAACAACCCGGTCCAAGTACCGCTGGAATACCCAATTCCTCAAATCCAATAAGGCCGCAGGGCCTTAGTCAATCCGCTTGACCTTGTTGCAAGCTCAAAATGCCCTTATCAGTTCCTGCACACCATCAAGGCACTGCCCTCGGCTGTAAGGTTTCATAGTGCTACCAATCTCAGAAAAGGCATCCGCCGAAATTCAATCCAAACCTGTCTGTGCTCAAACCGTTATAGAACCCTCACCGTTGTGCACTCACAATGTGGCAACACTGCCGTGTACCAATGGTAAGGCAACAACTCAAGTATCAATCCCTCAGATCCTCACTGTCGTATCCCCACGACGTGGTACTGGGTCACACAGACCACCCAATCCATCAAATCCCGCAACTGTGCTATCGGCTCTCTCTCTATGTCTCACGGGTAACACTCCAAGAGATGCTGCCGAAGTCGGCGCGGTTTCCAAACCACGTCGATCACTATTTCGATCTCAATCTCACCAAATGGCGGCTTCGAAATCAAATCTGGTAAACTCTCACTCGAGATCACTCGGCAATAAAAGATAATTCTTAGTCTCGGTGCCGCCGTAGGCACCTTCTCAATAGTCGCTAACAAGCGATACAACCACGACTCAACCTCTGCCGTGCTCTAGCATCCTCTCTAAACACACTCCTCCTGGCCAGGTCCACGGAGAGTCATTCTTCTTCTTTTTTTTTTCGACAATCCTTGATAGCATAACGTTGGGATGTCCAATCCCTATCCAACCCCATAACATCATCTTGGAGCTGATGTAGTGTTGGGTCGTATATAATACGGATCTAAATAGGGGAAGAAACACCTAGAGGGGGGTGAATAGGTGTAAACGTATAAACACTCCAAAAATCGTTGCGATAAAACCCAATGCGGAAAATAAAATAACACGCAAGATTTTTACGTGGAAAACTCCATCACCGGAGTAAAAAACCACGGGACCGATAACACGGCAGAAATCCACTAGAATTAAAACACGTACAAGGTGATTTACCGTACACACTTACGACTCAACCTTTTCCATACGCTCCTAGAGGATCTTCTCCGCTCGCTCCGACGCTTCTCGAATCCACGATCTGCGCCCAACGCCGAATCCACGGCGTCCAACGTCGAATCCACGACGTCCGACCGAATCCACGGTCTTCACCCAATAGCACCCTTCGAATCCACGAACGTGCCTCGCTCCGAATCCACGAGAGCGATTGAACCTTGAATCCACAAGGACACGCGAATCCACGCGCCGATTTTTGGGAAAAATCGTTGTTTTTGGGTGGTGATGATCCGCCGAATACTTAGATCAAAGATAGATCGGAAATACCATCTAAGTATTCATTAGTTTGATTCAACTCAAGATGTGAGTATGAAAACCTTGAATCAAACTAATCAATATAGATGAAGAAACATAGAGTATTCTCTAATGATTTCCTTTCTTCTCTATATCTGTATCTATAGCCGTATAAGATGATATATGAAAATGACGGCTATGTGGATTGACCCTAGAAAGAAAGACATAGGGTCTATTTATAGGTTAGAAACCCTAGGAAGGAGATAAGAATCAAAAACCTGCCATTTCTGGATTTTTACGAACGGCGATCCGGATCGTGATAACTGGGATCCGGATCGTCATAACGAATCAGCCAATTCCAGAAAAACGAGGGTTCGGGATCCGGATCATGTGACTACGATCCGGATCGTTCATACAGTTCACCAAACATCAACGTTCGGGATCCGGATTGCGAAGCAAGATCCGGATCGTTCAAGGTAGATGGTAAACTCAACGTTCGGGATCCGGATCAAGAGACTACGATCCGGATTGCGACGATGTATGAACGAACCACCTTCGGGATCCGGATCGAACAGCCTGATCCGGATCCTGAACATGTCCCAAGTCCAGTTTTTTGATTTTTATGCAATGAAAGACTCTTCCAAGTGTTTCTACACTACAAGAAGTATTCGGATCACACAAATTCTTTAGTTAAAACATACCTGATCCTTTTGAATTCTTCTTTCTTGAGATTGAGTTAAATGATCCAACTTTCTTCACCTTCAATCTTCAAGACTTGAGACTTTCACGAAACTACGCCAACTCAAATTCCGTAACAATCTCCCCCTTTGGCGGTTTCGTGACAAAACATAGATCCACTAAAGAAAATTTCAAAAAGATATTTTTGTTGCTATCACCATACAACAAAAATTTACAATGGAGATCCAAAATACAATACATGAGTTAAACTCCTAAAACAGACTCTAGACTTAGACATCTGTACTCTCTGCAAAAAGAAATCATTCTTGACAAAAGAAATCGTTAGATACCTCAAGAATTTTGTATCATTCAAAAAACCACAAACAGAGATGAAATTTATACTCATTCATACTTACCATGACATTTATACATTCAGATATGTAAACAGATCATAGTTAAAACACCAACATATCCTCTTTGCAAGTAAAAACCAAATGTCATGAACATGTTTGTGACAAACTAATATATATAAAGATATGTAATTGATCAGAGTTAAGAACCAACATATCTTCTATGCAATCAAAAACTAAGTGTCACAAACTTGTTAGAGAACATCAACTTGTTAGTTATATTACATGCCCAAATAGTTAGCAAATAGTTAGTCGAGGCATGCATACAATCACAAGATGAAAACCAAAGTTGAAGTTGAGATCATACTTACCTTGATGTATACAAAATCTTCATCATCAAGATTTTCACAATCATTGTTCATTGTTCAAATCATTGTTCTAACCTCTCTCATTGTCTCTCATTGTTCTAAACTCTCTCTCCCCCTTTTTGTCACAAATAAAGCCAAAAATTACAGAAGTGGAGAGAATGGTTAATAGTTTAAGTTCGAGGACTAAAGACTCAAATTAAAACTTAAAAACCTGCACAACAGTAGGATTTAAACATATGCATAATAAACAGAAATTAGAAGGATACGGATCATTCAGACTCGTCTGAACTGATACAGCCGAGGATTTGGAAAATCTTCTTTATTCGCTTGTTCATTGCTGACTGATTTTTATTTACCTTCTTTATTTCTTCCTTTACCTCAATCAGTTCATTTGATATACGTTCTTGCTCGTTGGAGAGCCTTTGCTGTTCTTTATAGATTGAGGTAACAGAAGCATCATCATCAGAAGTTGATTGTGGCGCTTCTTGTGCCGGAGGTGCTGGTTGAGTTGGAGGAGCTTCTGCCGGTGCAGAAGTTGTTGCTTGTTGTCGTTGTTCTCGTTGCCGGTGAAGAGGTATGAAAGGTTCATCTGGCTTCGTCGAGAGAGACTTCACAATTGTCGTCTCATTAATGGTGCCCAAACTGTACATGTATGAGCTCGCGCTTGTATCGACTTTAAACTTTCTAAGGATGCGCATGATAATCATTGGATAGGGTAGTCTCTCTGAGGGGTGAGAGTGTTCCACATATCGCGCCATCCTTGACCAAATGAGATAAGGAATATTCAAGTTTGCTCCCATCAATGCGGCCGGGTTTCCAAGAAGATAAAGGTATAACATTCTGTCCCATCGAAGAACCTTCGTATTCATGTTGGGAAGAATGTTGTAGCAGACAATGAAGTTTAAGTACCTATACTCTGGTCGAAGCTCTCTAGAGAAAACAGAATTTCCGGTCGACCGAGTATTTGGAATACAAATTCCATTAACTACAACTCTCCAGGAGTTGTCGTTGAAGCTTTGAGTTTTTAGGTAATGGAGTCCATCAGCTCTGGCAGCCATATCTAGCACAACTCCAATCAGCTGGGGTGTGACTTTGATTCTGATATTTTTAACCAAAGTGTAAAATTCTCGACGTCCATCCTCGTGATCAATCAGACTTGCAGCGTTCTGATAAAAAATTCGAACTGAGTGTGGACAGTACCCAGTAGTCTCAGGGAAGTTGCAAATTTGAGCAAGACCAACTTGGTCAAACAAAGTCCCAAAAGCTACAGATCGTTCCTTCATTGGTTTGACATTGACATGTCTCTCGCCAATGCATTCCCTCTTCTCAAAATCCTTGATTCTGTCGGAGCTGATGAAGTCTTGTGGAGGAGGCTGCCTAGCAACTGGTTCCTCAATGGAAATTCCCTGAGCACTGCCTCTTTTTCTTGCACCGGTTTTTCTTTTTGTTCCAACTGGACTTGGTTCCATTGGTGCTTTCCCTTTTTCAGCTGCAGTAGGTTTTGAAGCTTCAGCAGTTGCTTTCCCTTTGGAGGCAATGGGAGCAGCTTGCTCGATTTCGATGTTATCCCAGTCGATCGACTCTGTTTCTGATTCAGTGTCGGAATCAACCTTAGTCTTCTTTGCTTTCTTAGCCTTCTTAGGCTTGGCAGTATCCTTGACATGTACCATGGCAGCAAGTAAGAAAATAATCCAAGTGATCACCATTTTGAGTGCTAGTGAAAATGTATCCTGTGAAGACCAACTCAAGAACACATGAAAAATTGTTAATTTTCAAAGATTTGAAAAATTGTACCCAAACAATCATAATCATGTAGAGAGACTAAGAATCAAATTAGTTTTGCAAAAGGACTTCTAAAAATAGATCAATTGCATGAATTTCGAAAATCCTTATTATATGCCCTAAAACCGAAATTTTAGAAATCGAAGCCTAAAAATCCGTTAATCAGGAGAAAACCTAGCATATAATCAAAACTAATCAACCCAGAGTTCTTATTTCAAAAGAAATTTGATCAAAAACCATCCACAAACAAAATTGATCCAAAAATTTCGTGCGTTTGAGGAAGAAAAGAAGAAAACGATGAAAAACCGAGATTTTGATCAATAAAACTTACTTGGAATTGAAGAACTTGAGTCAGAAAGCTTCCAAGGAGGATGAAATCTTAGAGAGAAGCGCTCTGGAAACTTCGGAACAAAAGATTGGAGTAAAGAAATCAAAAACCCCTTTCGTTCCTTATAAAACCTAGCCGCGATCCGGATCAGTTCATAACTGCGATCCGGATCGGCTACCTGCAGTAAGAAACTGCGTTCGGGATCCGGATCGGCAGATACAATCCGGATCGTCAGCCCGCAGGAGAAAACCTGCGTTCGGGATCCGGATCACCTTGCCCGATCCGGATCGGCCCCAACTTTTTCTTTAGAAAAATTTCAGAGAAATTCATGAAAAACCAGAAAAAGATTGTAAGCACAAAGGTGTATCAACTTTGAACAAAAATCATCGTTTCGTACAACAAGAATTAGATTATGCCAAATCTATCAATAATATCCAAAAATGAAACGAAAATTTACAAGAATTAAATCCCTTAAAGTTGAACACATTCAATTACATCTAACTTGATCTTATGAGTAATGCCTTTATCAAATAATCAATTCAGTAAAGAAAATGAAATACAAAGATCAATAGATGTTTGAAATCCCAAATATAATAGATAATATTTCTTGACAATCTGTTGAAGAGAGTGGCTCTTTGAGCATCTTTCTTTAAAATCCCACCTTATACCAACCTTGAAATTTGACAGAGTCAAGTATTTCAACATGCATTTTACTTAATCAAAAATTTGAACAACCATGCTTGGTATACATGTGGTAGCTGCACACAATACTCGGACGACCGAGGTGGTAGCTCTTTCCTCCATGTGGTGGTAGTTTTCACACTCCTCATTGGGATGTAACTCTTTCCACATCTTTTGAGCATTTTACATTATCTTTGACTCCCCCTCAATTGGCTATCAATTATTTAAGATATAAAGTATTCAACCAAAAATTGATCTCGATTTCATACTCGACAAAACAGTCAAATAAGATAATGACTATACCAAGAGATCATTGAGAGAGAAATTGACTTTGATCACTTTAGAAGATGATTTAATTAACATAAACGATCATTGCAACAATGAAATATTATGATGGCAAAAGCATAATAAATTTCTAAATGTGTGAACAGATGCAATTAAAGTCAATTAAGATCTATGCTCAATTACTATCCTATGTACAAACATAGATAATGAACAAAACAAAAACAAATACAAAACCTATCCTAAGCAAAGGTTTCAAAAAGAAGTTTATTTCAAGGAAAGCATACCAATTGCTTTTCGCAAATGAATAAAACGTTTTTGATCCAAAGGTTTTGTTAGAAAGTCAGCTAATTGATCTTCAGTTGAAATATATGAAAGTTGAAGAGTATTTGATTCAACTAGCTCTCTAAGAAAATGATATCTAAGTTCAATATGTTTTGTTCTAGAGTGCAACACAGGGTTTTTAGAAATGTTAATAGCACTTGTGTTGTCACAAAGAATTGTTACCGAAGATGCTGAAATGCGGAAGTCACTCAATACGCTTTTCATCCAAATGAGTTGAGTTGAGCAACTTCCAGCTGAAATGTATTCCGCTTCGGCAGTCGAGAGTGCTATGCAATTCTGTTTTTTACTGTGCCATGCAACAAGGCAGTGGCCAAGATAGAAGCATGCACCACTCGTGCTTTTCCGATCATCCACTGATCCTGCCCAATCGGCATCTGAGTATCCAACAATGTCCAGACTTGTTCCCATAGGATACCAAATTCCAAAATTAATTGATCCTTTGATGTACCGGATGATCCGTTTCACCGCTTTCAGGTGAACCTCCTTTGGTGCTGATTGATATCTCGCGCAAATCCCAACACTAAAGGATATATCCGGGCGACTAGCCGTGAGGTAAAGTAGACTTCCAATCATACTTCTATACAGTTTCTCGTCTACATTCTCACTATGTGATTCACTTCCAAGTCCCTTGTGGCTAGTTCCCATTGGAGTTGGAAAATCTTTACAATTTTCTAGATCAAACTTTTTGACCAACTCCAGTGCATACTTGGATTGACTCAAGTGAATACCTTCATCATTCTGTTTAATTTGCAATCCAAGAAAATAAGACAATTTGCCCATCATGGACATCTCAAATTCGCTTTCCATGGTCTCCGCGAATTTAGAAGCATCATTATCTTTTGTTGCACCAAATACAATGTCATCGACATAGATTTGTGCTACAATGAAATTATTTTGATAATGCTTCACAAAGAGAGTCCTGTCAGCTCCCCCTCGAGTATAGCCCTTCTCCAAAAGGTGCTTTGTTAACCTTTCGTACCATGCTCGCGGTGCTTGTTTCAGACCGTAAAGAGCCTTTTTCAAACGAAAAACATGGTTAGGTTGTTTATGATCTACAAAACCTTTCGGTTGAGCTACATAAACTTCCTCATTTAAAAACCCATTTAGAAATGCGCTCTTAACGTCCATTTGAAATAATTTGATTTTAAAATGACAAGCAATAGCAAACAATATACGAATAGACTCGAGTCTAGCTACAGGGGCGAAAGTTTCGTCAAAGTCTATACCTTCTACTTGAGAGTAGCCTTGAGCAACTAGTCGTGCCTTGTTCCTGATGATAGTACCATCTTCATCTTTCTTGTTCTTGAAGATCCATTTGGTACCTATCACATTATGTTGCTTTGGAGGCTTCGTTAATTCCCAGACTTTGTTTCGCTCAAATTGATGGAGCTCTTCCTGCATAGCTTTAATCCAGTAGTCATCCTGAAGAGCTTCATCTATTGTCTTTGGTTCGATTAAGGATACGTAGCAAGCAAATCCGCAAACCAACTGCCTTCGAGTTCTAACTCCTTCTTGTGGATCTCCAATGATGTTCGATTCCGGATGATCCTTGGAGATTCGTAGCGTTTGTTGAAACGGAGTACTCGGAGGTACACGAGATGATTCCTGCACATCAGATAAACTAGAAGAACCATTAGATGCATCATTAATATTGGAAGTATTATTATGAGAAGATGCACTAGCAGGAGAATCATCATCTAGAGAGATATCGAGGGTAGATTTTCAGATTCAAAGTGAGAAGCTTCATCTACTTTAACATTTATAGATTCTACGATCGTCTTAGATTCAATGTTAAATACTCGATATGCTCTGCTATTCGTAGAATAACCCAAAAAGATCCCTTCATCGCTTCGAGAGTCGAACTTTCCAAGATTTTCACGGTCACGTAAGATGTAACATCGACTCCCGAAGATACGAAAGTACTTGATATCCGGTTTTCTACTAAACCACAGCTCATATGGTGTATTCAAGGTTCCTGGGCGCAAATACACTCTGTTAATGACATAGACAGCGGTGTTCACAGCTTCAGCCCAAAAATGTAGCGGTAATTTCCGGCTATGAAGCATCACACGCGCCATCTCTTGAACAACCCTGTTTTTTGCGCTCAACAACACCATTTTGCTGAGGTGTATAGGGTGCCGAGAATTCATGTTTAATGCCATTTGAAGTACAAAAGTCAATGAATTTTGAATTTATGAATTCTCCACCCCTATCACTTCTAACACGAATGATCTTTTCATTCTTTTCAATCATAATACGATGGCAAATCTCATGAAAAGAGTCAAACGTATCAGCTTTCTCTCTCAAAAATGCTACCCATGAAAACCGAGAGAATCATCAACCAATAAGAAAATATACCATTTACCTCCCAAAGATGGTTGACGAGTTGGCCCCATTAAATCCATGTGCAAAAGTTCCAAGGGCCGTTTTGTACCAACGTGGTTCAAGTTCTTGTGTGCAGTCCTAGACTGTTTTCCCTTTTGGCAACCACCACACACAACGTTTTGTTTAAATAAAAGCTTTGGAATCCCCTTGACCACGTCCTTGTTTGAAATTCTAGTAAGTTCCTTAAAATTTAAGTGACCTAGCCTTTCATGCCAAAGAGTTTCATTATTCAAAGCGGCTAAGTTACAATTTTCAGAAAATTTATTAGGAACAACATAACAATTGTTTTCCGATCTAACCCCTTTTAAAAAGAAGACATGGTCCTTATCAGTTACAACGCATTCAACAGATGAAAAGTTAACTGAAAAACCATTGTCGCAAAGTTGACTTATGCTTATGAGGTTAGTCTTAAGGCCATCAACAAATAAGACGTTTTTCAAAATCGGGCCATCTGGAATAGCTACCGTCCCTTTTCCAACAATTTTGGAAGATCGACCGTCTCCGAAAACAACGTGTCCTCCGGAGATTTTCTCAAGATTTTGAAAACTATTTTTGTCACCGGTCATGTGACGGGAACACCCGCTATCCAGATACCAAGACGAACTATCATATGCATGCAAGGAAACATTGGAAACAAGACAAGGGAAAATTTCACCTTTGCGCACCCAAACCCTTTTGAAGTGCGTCGGTAATGGTCGTGAAGTTATATGCCTAGGTGAAGCCGTCTTGTTATAGCGATTGTTGTTCCTTGATGTAGTCGTCTTGCGCGATGAACTACCAATTCTCTTTTCATTTGAAAAGTTTTGCTTTGATTTTCGGGGAGGAGCCGTTTTGGTAGTTGTTGCAAGAGGTCTTTGAGATGAGCGTTCGACTCCCGTCTTGCAATATCTTCTTATGTGCCCTGAAATACCACAACGAAAACATACCTTAGATCTTGACGATCCCAAAGAGGATGAAGTAGGTTTGTTGTCGTTGTTTGTCTTGAATTCCGGTGTCGGAGGAGGAGATACCGACTGAGGCACAAAAACTGTCTCACTCGAACTTGGACTGTTTCCAGTTTGAGTGTATCCGAGGCCGAACCTATTTGATTGACCAAGACCAAGAAGTCTATCCAACTTACTCCTTCCTGAAGAGAATCGCTGTAAGTCATTCTTGAGTTGGAAAATGGTCTTTGTCATTTCCAGGTTATCCTGTCGAGCCTCGTTGTAGAGCTTTGAAAAGTGATTCGCGTTATCCACCAGATTTGTATGTTCCTTTTCAAGTTGCTCATTGGACTCTTGAAGGGAAGCATTAACTATTACCAGATTTTCCCTTTCCACTTCAAGAGCGTTTGAGAAAGAAGTTGCCCTTTTTACTTCTTCTTCGAGATCATGCAATCTCCTTCTCAAACTCTTGTTTTGCTTAGCCACTTTCTTTGAATCCCTCAAAAGTCTGTGGTAGGCTAGAGCAAACTCTTCACCTTCCGAATCATCCGATTCGTTGTCCGTTGCATTCTTTTCAACAGTGGAGTTGGACAACGACTCAGATGTATTTGCCATAAAGCACATGAATGGTGAAGATGTGGACGCGTGGAATGCCATGGAGCTCTTTTCTTCATCACTTGAAGACGACTCATTTGACGTTGAGTTGTCATCCCAAGTGACGACTTGCATCGCCTTCTTCTTTGCCGGATACTTGTTAGGACACTCCGTTGCAATGTGGCCGTAGCCTCGACATTTGAAGCATTGCAGTTGTCCTTCTGAACTTTTCTTATCCTTTGAGAAGTTCTCTTGCTTTCTTGACTTGTAACTTGGAATACCCTTGCCTTTGTTCGACTTTCCGAAGGATGGAGATTTGCTTGAATTACCCCTTCGGAAGTTGCGGCGAAACTTCCTTGTCAAGAGAGCGAGCTGCTTCTCAAATTCCTCCATAGAAAGGTTCTCGTCATCGTCTGAGGAGGATGTATCCGCGTCTTCTTGCTTAGTTGTTTTCAACGCATAACCTGAAGACTTAGAAGTGGATGCTTTTCCAGAAGAATTGTTAGTATTAAAAGTCATTTCATAAGTTTGTAATGAACCAACTAATTCTTCTACACGTATTTCGTCCGGGTGTTTAATAGTTTCAATGGCAGTAACCTTTGGGCGAAATCGTTCAGGAAGAGTTCTTAAGATTTTTCTTACAATCTTAAATTCTGGAATCTTCTCTCCCAGATTAGCACATGAGTTTACGATGTCTTGCAATCGTGTATAGTAGTCCGTGAAAGATTCATTTTCTGCCATCAAGATAGAGTCAAACTTGCTCGTAAGCATCTGCAGTTTCTGAATCTTCACGAGGTTAGTTCCCTCATGTGTAACCTGGAGAACATCCCAGATTTCTTTCGCAGTCTCACATGCCGAGACGCGAGAGAATTCAGTTTGAGATAAGGCATTAAAAATAGCATTAATTCCCTTGCCATTGTAAGAAGATAACTCAAACTCTTCCTTGGTCCATTTCGACCTAGGTTTTAAGGTGTGAACATCAGAGATAAGTTCAGTTGGATTAGTCCATCCTGATTCAATTGAATGCCACACCCTTTCGTCGATGGAAGATAAAAAGGCTTTCATCCGTACTTTCCAGTACGCATAATTTGTTCCATCAAAGAAAGGGGGTCGATTGATGTTTCCACCTTCAACCATTGTTCACAACCCTATTCCCGCTCTGATACCACTTGTTGGGTCGTATATAATACGGATCTAAATAGGGGAAGAAACACCTAGAGGGGGGTGAATAGGTGTAAACGTATAAACACTCCAAAAATCGTTGCGATTAAAACCCAATGCGGAAAATAAAATAACACGCAAGATTTTTACGTGGAAAACTCCATCACCGGAGTAAAAAACCACGGGACCGATAACACGGCAGAAATCCACTAGAATTAAAACACGTACAAGGTGATTTACCGTACACACTTACGACTCAACCTTTTCCATACGCTCCTAGAGGATCTTCTCCGCTCGCTCCGACGCTTCTCGAATCCACGATCTGCGCCCAACGCCGAATCCACGGCGTCCAACGTCGAATCCACGACGTCCGACCGAATCCACGGTCTTCACCCAATAGCACCCTTCGAATCCACGAATGTGCCTCGCTCCGAATCCACGAGAGCGATTGAACCTTGAATCCACAAGGACACGCGAATCCACGCGCCGATTTTGGGGTAAATCGTTGTTTTTGGGTGGTGATGATCCGCCGAATACTTAGATCAAAGATAGATCGGAAATACCATCTAAGTATTCATTAGTTTGATTCAACTCAAGATGTGAGTATGAAAACCTTGAATCAAACTAATCAATATAGATGAAGAAACATAGAGTATTCTCTAATGATTTCCTTTCTTCTCTATATGTGGATCTATAGCCGTATAAGATGATATATGAAAATGACGGCTATGTGGATTGACCCTAGAAAGAAAGACATAGGGTCTATTTATAGGTTAGAAACCCTAGGAAGGAGATAAGAATCAAAAACCTGCCATTTCTGGATTTTTACGAACGGCGATCCGGATCGTGATAACTGGGATCCGGATCGTCATAACGAATCAGCCAATTCCAGAAAAACGAAGGTTCGGGATCCGGATCATGTGACTACGATCCGGATCGTTCATACAGTTCACCAACATCAACGTTCGGGATCCGGATTGCGAAGCAAGATCCGGATCGTTCAAGGTAGATGGTAAACTCAACGTTCGGGATCCGGATCAAGAGACTACGATCCGGATTGCGACGATGTATGAACGAACCACCTTCGGGATCCGGATCGAACAGCCTGATCCGGATCCTGAACATGTCCCAAGTCCAGTTTTTTGATTTTTATGCAATGAAAGACTCTTCCAAGTGTTTCTACACTACAAGAAGTATTCGGATCACACAAATTCTTTAGTTAAACATACCTGATCCTTTTGAATTCTTCTTCTTGAGATTGAGTTAAATGATCCAACTTTCTTCACCTTCAATCTTCAAGGACTTGAGACTTTCACGAAACTACGCCAACTCAAATTCCGTAAA